>APFE030439191.1:15162-33282 GCA_000404065.3 Pinus taeda
TTCTATCTTGAGAGTTTGAGGAGTGGTAATTTCTTCCAATGCATTACAAGATATGGTCGGATTCATTTCTTGATGCTCCATGTAATCTTTCACTTCTTGAACACTTTTCTTCTTGATATGTCCTTCTATCCTGATAGTTTGAGGAGTGGTAATTCCGGCCAATGAATTACAAGATATGGTCAGATTCATTTCTTTTTTCTCGATGTGATCTTTCACTTCTTGAACCTTTTTCTTCTTAATATGTCCTTTTATCTTAAGAGTTTGAGGAGTGGTAATTCCTGCCATTGCAGTACAAGATATGGTCAAATTCATTTGTTCTTTATCTAGGGTTGGTTCCTAATGTATATCCTCTTCTTTTGATGTTTCTTGATCCTTTTCATCATTAGGAGGCCTTTCTTGTACCATATTTGTCCCACCTTCCTTCAAACCTTCCATGCCTTTCTTCAAATATTCCATGCCTTTCTTCCAATATGCTTTCATACCATCGATATTAGCTTTCATGGCATGGATACAACTATTTCTCTTTTGCTTCTCTAGAATATCATTTACCCTTATATTCAATTTTTGAAAGTCCTCAATGTGTTCTACCATTGAACCCTTTTGTTTGACATTTATCGATTGGCTAAAAAAGGTGTTGCCCTTTGTATCCTCATGATGTGCTATCATTTCCTTTGTGAAAATTGACCACGTAACAAGTGATTTATGAGAACGAAGTCCTTTATACCATAAAAGTTGATCTGGTTCTAAATATGAAGATGCAATACATACCTTTTGTAACAGTGGTACACCATGTGGATCAAAATATTTATCCATCTGTAGTATCCAATTTACTGGATGCTTGCCATCAAACGTCCTCATCTCGCTTTTTCTTGATTTTATGAGCTCGATCTTGAAACGACTGTAAATCTGTACTTTCAGATCTTTAAGTTCTGAAATTGTGACCTACAATAGCCCTCTGTGTCCTCTTTCCAATGCCACCAGTATGATCGAAATTAGATTCTCCAAGGAAGAGTTATGCACAATCTCCCAAGATGGCCTGATTATATACCTTTTCAAAAGAGTGAACTTGTATGAAGTTCAATTTGTCACTGTTTTGACCTTCGGATTTGAAAATATACACAGAAAACTATAGTTCATCCTCTTTATGAAACTTCTTATGAAATTTCAATCTGATGCTCAGAGATAAAGTTATGACAATTTTCCTAAGCTCACCTATTTAACATGTAATTCGGGAGTCTGCAAAAAACCCTAACTTCCTCAGATCATATATCCTAAAATATAGTAAGACAATCTGAAATTCAGACTCGAGCTTTAGTGCGATTTTTTCTCAAATGGGTTTTCCTTTCAGCTTCTGAAACGTCGCAGAAAAATAGTTATAGTGAAAATGCCACAATGACCTATTTGGAGCAGCGAAACCCTAGAATCCAAAGCTCTGATACCAAATGTTATGAAACTAGCTCACAAAAAGATAGAAAAGATAGATGAACGCCTTAGAAATAAGCCTCTTCGAGGGGGCAACCTCCTTTACATTACACAAATGACAATTCTTGGATGATACAAATGACAAGACCTCCTTTCTATGTATAGGAGTATAAGGGGTCATAATAAGTCAGAGCCAACATAACAATGATAATGTAAGGGAACAATAATAATAATAGTGGGCTTCTATGGGCACAAAAATAACAATATGGGGACTACATGGGCACAACAATATAATAAGGGGGTTGTACTAATAATAATAAGGGGTTACACTAGTAGTATAGGCACCTACCATCAACCTTTAAAAAGAACTCCATCAATCTGAGGAAGCTTTATAGCTCTAGAATCTCTTATCTCCGCAACAAAGGAGGAACCCAACCAATACATTTGTAACTTACCAAGATGCTTCAAATATTTTTTTTGATAGAGTAATACCTAGTCTCTGATAGAGAAGGAATTTTTCTTTATATGTCTATCATGTCAAGCCTTTTGTCGTTCTTTCTCAATAGTTTAATGGAAATATGTTAAGAAACACTCCTTGTCTATCTCCCACACTTTCTACAACCATTCTCCAGTAGATTCATCATCAGACATTTTGGTAGGTTGAGCGATAGAAATATTCAAAACAATAAACTCAGTTGGTACTACAACTTCTCATCCATAAACAAGATGGAATGGTGTGTATTTATGCAATCATTTCATAGTGGTATGGTAAGCCCATAGAGTAGTCAGAACTCACTCATTGCAATCAGCTTTGTTCACATAATAAACTTTAGTAAGCCCCTTTTCCAAATTTTTGTTAAAAGCTTCAACCATTCCATTTTCTTGCAGATGATATGGGCAAATTTTGTGATGTTGGATCATAAAGTTTCGTTGTAGTATAGCAATCGTCTCATTAATGAAGTGTGACCCTTCATCATTGGAAAGGCTCCTTGGAAAATCAAATCTAGTGATGATATTTTTGAATATAAATCTTGCAGTAGTATCGGTAGTACAATTTTTGACAAGGGCTGCTTCATCCCACTGTGTTAAGTATTTAGTTGCAGTAATAATGTATCAGGCATGAGAGTGTCGTGCAGGAGGGTTGATGGGCCCCACAAAATCATTAACCCACTTTTCAAAGATTTTCAAATATCGAACATGATGAGCTGGGAGTTCATCATGATGCAATGGTCACTCAACTCATAGGAAAACATCACATTTCTTGGCATATTATTTTACATCTTTAAACAAAGTAGGCCACCAAAGTCTTACTTGCAACACTTTTCTTGCAGTTGTTTTTCCTCCAACATGCCCTCCCTCAATCCTAAAGTGACATGCCCACAAAACACTTTCTTTTCGCGATCCAAAACACATTTGTGCAAAAAGTGATCATCCCCATTTTGTATAACTAACCTACAATAAGCTGATAATCCGCGACAGTACCACCATATGCTTCTTCTGAGTTTTTGTATAACTATTGGGGCATTTTCCAATAGATAGAAATAATTCTTTACCTTCCAAATAGTTTGGTATTACTTCAATCCAAAACAAGTCTGCAACAAAAATTGGTCATCCACTAATCTTCCTGCTTCACCATATTCTAAGTTAGAAAGGTGATCTGGGCCCACATTAGATCGACCTGGTTTGACAATAACTTTAAATGAAAATTCCCAAAATAACAAAATCCATTGACATATTCTTCCTTCTAAAATATGTTTATTAAGCAAGTACTTTAGAGTAGAGTTTTTAGTAAAAAATTTAAAAAGACCTCCTAAAATATAATGCCTGAATCTCTAGAGAGAATACACTATGACAAGAGATTCTTGTTTTGTGATCATGCAATTCTTCTCAGCGGTGGAGAGCTTCCTACTAGAAAAGTAAATGGGATGATCCAAATTACATTCTCATAGTTGTGTTAATTAGATGGCACCCAAGGTGATACTAGATGTGTCTATATGAACATGAAATTGCTTGTTCCAATCTAGATAAACCATAATTGGAGCACTCGCAACTTTCTCTTTCAGTGTGTCAAATGTAGTGCCACATTCATTAATCCATATAAAACACTCTGCTTTCTTCAAAAATTTCTTCAATGATGCAATAATCAAACCATAATTGCGATAAAATGATGATAATAACATGTATTTCCCAAGGTGGATTACAACTCCTTAATGATTGTCGGTGGAAACATATTTAGAATTATCGACACTTTGACATGACCAACAGAAACACCATCTTTAAAACAATATGTCCAACCAAAGTACCAAAGGGAACAACACAAATGCATTTCTTCAAATTTAATGAGATCTACAATTGTCGACACTAATCAAACATCACGTGTAATAAACTAGAATGCTTCTTTAAGAGGTTGCATACTGTCCAATCATACATTTTTATATACTTCCAGGAATTTATGAATATAATGTCTAAAAGTAGCAATAACAATTCTAGAGAATATAACTAGAGCATTTTTTAGACCAAATGGCATGAAGTGGTAAGCATAAGAACCACATTTAGTTGTAAAATTAGTCTTCCTTTTCTCTTCTTCTGCAATGCAAACCTAATGGTACCCAGAAGAGCCATCGAGGAAGGAATAAGCTTCATTGCATGCAACATTCTATATTACCTCGTCACCTAAGGAGTAGGAAATAGATCATGGATACAAGCATTATTGAGGATTTTGTAATCTGCAAAAACTCTCATATCATCTGAATCCTTTTTGTCTTAAATAATAATAGGGCCAATCCATTCTGCTTCATCAATTGGGAATATGAGACTAGCAACCAATATCTTGTCAATTTTTTTCTTTAATTTTTCTTTAATCCATGAATTCAATCAATAAGGCCGATGTTTAACTAATCTTGCACCAGCCTTTAAAATAATCTTCATTTTTCCCAGATCTTCTTTGATTCACTTAAGCATTGAGATTGATGTTGGAAACAAATCTTCATATTCTTTTAATAGATCAAAAATTTCTTTTGTAGTTTTCTCGTCTCAATAATCACCAATGGAAGATAACTTATGATTTTCTTCAGTTATAATATTATGTTTCCACAACTTCAAAGGCTTCAAATGCAGAGCATCTTTTATAGGATCATCATTTATATTTTTCTCTCCTTCGAACTCCTTGAAAGACAAATGCCTCAAATCTTCTATATCATCTTCATTCAAGTCTTAATTAACTTTGCCACAAGCGACAACCTCATGAAACCCAGACTCATACAAGTGTTCAAAATTCCTATGAATATTGAATCCATTACAAGCTTCCCTATAGGAAACAATACTCTTTTTATTTCTTTTAAGGCCTATGTTATTTTGGCATCCTCATACGAAAAATAAAAATCACTGCATAACTGGGCTATCAATGACTCCAAGTTCGTTGTTTGTCTCTTCATCTCTTCCTTCAAGTACAAATCTTGTGGAAGTGTCCCCAATGTGTGGATAAATTGATGCACCCACATATCTACATGAAGTATCGCTTCAGTCCACATGACATTGCAAGTCTGAATATGCTTATGTCAACTAGTATATATTTTGTATATAGGTATTTTAACCGAATGTTTCTTTGGAGAAACAAACTAACATAAAAAAACAAACTTAACTAACTCCTAGTCTTGAAGATGAGTATAATGAGTTTGCCACCATCTCGCTGGTGTTACTTGGGGGGAAACATCCATTAAAGGAATATTTTGTGTTTCTTCAATCTTCAAATCAATTTCATTAATAAAATCAACAACTGAGCCTATACCCTTAAAAGTTGGAAAATAACATACCTTGGTACTAATCCAGCGAACATAGCAAACAATTACACAATGATTTGAATGCAACTCATGATCTCCCGATTGCCAATCATCCAACGGAACATCTAAACCAACTTCTATGTTTTGAATGCTTCTCCAACTAATGGAACCATCTCCTATAGTATTTATATAGTCATCTCATTTTCCCACATTGAGCTTATATAATTGATCCAAAAGATTAGGTTCTTCTCTGTCATCTACAGTTATGTAAACCTTGGACATTGATAAGGATCTATGTGGTTGTATAACTTGAACTCCATCTATTTCAAAGGTCACTGTCTCCCACTTAAGTTTAAAAACAACATAGTCCTCAAATTCCTAATATATTCTTAACAGAGCTAGATATAGATCTTTATCGCCCATGATATCTATAGCCTTGAAACATGCATATGTTTTTACCCCTGCAATATCAACTTCAACATCCTCAAGATGTCTAATGGGAAGGATACAATAGTGATTTCCCATTTGTAATTGAATCGAGGAAAACACTAAATTTGGTTTTCCTAATGCCTCCCAAGTCTTTCTTGGTAAAATATTAACATTGGGCCCCAGATTCAACATGGAATATTTAATCTAAAATCTTGTAATTTGAGAATCAACACAAAATTATCTCCCCATTCTTTTGTTATTCTTACAGAAACATCTTGAGTGTTGTTCAGAAAGGTTTGTAGAAATCAACCTGTATGGAAATTTCTGATCTTTAACAATTTCCTTGAGCTTCTTGTGCAATTGTCTAGATAACTACTCATCATTCATAATCTGCAAAACTAATTCAAACCATTCCATAACAGCCTTAAATGTTTCCTGGGAAAATTTGGCACTCCTGATTTAGATCTTCTCTTTTTGTTCTGCAAGAGGACTATCGGAAGAAACCAATTGTTTAAAAATTTTAGTTGCATCCCTATAACATCCTTTTTGTTGATAAGGATCATAAGACCTCTTAGGTGATGTAAGTTTTTTTGGCTAGTTGTTCAGAGATTTCTATGTTTTCTCTAGTCCTTTTCCCTCCTCTAGTAATTATATTGATGTTAGGAATTTAGGTTCATTCAGGCCCTCAAGGTTTTGCATTAAAATTTTTTCCTCTTTGTCAGTTATGCTTTTCCCAATGATCGATCAATTCAAGGAAACTTCAATTGTGGGTGGATTTACTCTACACTATGAGCACCACGAACACCTAGACAATGGATAATCATGGGAAACATGTCCCTCTTAATCATAGTTATAGCAATGGACCATACCTCTTTCTCTATTTCTTCCTTCCCTTAGATTTCCTCCTCCTTGTCCTCAAGGAGCTTCATTAACACTAAATGTAGTGTGATCAAGGCGATCGGCCAAAGCATCCAAATATTTTCACTACTCTATATGATGCATCAGGGAACCAAATAATTCACAAAGAATATTATCTTTGCGACATTTTAGTATTTCTACGAAATGGGACAAAGACGAGGTGGATGGACATAACTACGAAAAATCCCACAATAGTCATTTACATATGTACCTTGTTGGTTGGGGAACACATGAAATTGAGTATGTCCTTGATATAGATCATTTGTAGCATCCTGTGCAACTCCAATAGTAGGTAAAGGTGGCGTTGATCCCATAGGTATAGTAGACAACCCCAGACCGCTCAATCGTTGACACTCTGTGGCGTGATGACCTTCAACATGGAAATTAGGACACCAAACCTGAAGTCGCATTGGTTGTGCATCATGCATATCCTTTACCCGCTATGTCAAATAATCAATCTGATGTTATAGTCCCATGATGGTAGGATCACTAGAAGCGACACCTCCCCTGTGTTCATGAGGGTACCCTACCATATCTTCAATCTTCATAGCTTGTTCAAGTGAATCATACAACATATCAATATTTTATTTCATTAAGGGGATTTGAGTTAATGACAACAAAGCTTTAATGAAACTATCTCTTTGGTGATTGAGATCAATCAAGTAACTTAATTTACCAATTGCATCTTTAAATCGTTGCATGCATTCTCATGCAGTTTCTCCCTCCCATTGTTTAATATTTCACAATTCAGACAACCCTTGTTGATTCATTTGATGGAGCTTAAATTCTTGGGTAAATTATTTTTTAACTTCATCTAAAGTTGGATTCTAGTGTAATGTAGACCACTTGATAAACTATATGAGTGCACTATCTCTCAAAGCAGTTTGGAACTCAATGAGCTCAGTAGCATCTAACATATGTCTAGCCCTCCATATGGCTTCACACATATACCAATTTTGTTTAACATCGTCATTACCTCATCCAAAGAATTCAATCCATCGAGTGAATAAACGTGCTACGTTGCCAACCATTATAAAATCACTAGGCGAAATCAATATAAATCCTTGTGAACAAGTTGTAAATATCCTAAGGAACTTAATTGGGAACCACCACCAAAACCACTAGAAGTATCGGTTGTATATGCATTATAAACTTTATGAAATTTTAAGGTCTTAACTAGCTTTGAGAAAAAATGAGCAGGATTCTTATAAAGTACTAGGGAGAGGTTAGGGAAGGCACTACTTGTGTTGTTAACGAGTAAATTGTTACTTGCGGGAGATACATCATCTTCATAAAATAGTATGTGCATCAAAAAATGCATCTCATCGCCGTGAGGAGTGTTATGGTTTAGGAATCAACTGATGGTCTTGATACCTACGACGTCTTCACTCCCTCTAATTCATGGTGGAATCCATTGCTTCCCTCCATCTTTCTGACAACACTACTTCCAACACCTACTATTTGTCTAGAATTCGTTCCACTACCAACTTTTGAACCCCTCAACTCTGAACTACTTGGTCCCTCTATCCGCAGCTTTAGACTATTCAACACCTCTCCTATTCGATGTAACTCTCTCTATCATCTCTAAATTTCATGTAACTTTTGTCCTCACCACTCATAATCTATTTGTGTTCTTCTACTCGCCCTTAAGTCTCGAGCCCTCCATGAATCATTTGCATCGATCACAACAAGTATTCATCTTCTGCAACCAGGTAGCATCTCTCCCCTTAACCCTACCCCCAATACTTAGGGTTTTAAGTTGTTATACTATTTTCTTGAAAGGGAAGAAGGTTTTCTTCTACCATCATAATTTTAATCCATGGAGGGATTCCTTTCAATTGTCTTCCCTGCGACCTGTACTTGAACATTGGTTCAGCTTTGGAAAAAGATTGGTGATATTACGCAACATATTCAATGATATAACTTTCTAGAGTTTCTTGCGCCTAGAAGTCAATAGCCCCAATCAGCTAAGGTTCCAACCTATGCAACTCAGCTAGATCAATAGTAGTCCAAGTTCGACAAAGTCTAAGACAGTTTCCAAATGCCACTTTTATCTGCAATTGATGCAACTAGTTATGAAGCTCTTCAGGAAACTTACACCAAAATATTTTTTACTGTTCACAAGCTAGTTTTCCATATAAAATCTCCTCCTTGACCCACTCTAAATTCTTCTGTTGTAATTGAGCCTGTTGTAAAATAAATGAGTCAATATTCTCATATCACTAATCCTAAAGGTATCCTCTAAGAATCCTTGGCACCGTGATCTAGATCCCTTTAAAATAATTGAGGCATCGACAATAGAACTATTTTTTGGCACAAAATTGAACATTGTTGGATCCAAGGTTCCATCTTTGGTTTCCAACAAAGGAGATCTATTATAGTCTAGTGAAACACCGACCCTTTCGTTCCTCTACGAGGGTGAAATGTCTCACCTGAGGTGTGTCGATACAATTAAACTAGTAGGGATCAAGAAACAGTTTCCAAGATCAACTTATCATGCAAAAGGTTCATTGCATAAATAATTATACATCAATGAAATAAATCTTTAGAAACTATTGTGCAAGCAAAATAAATACATCTACAGTAATGAATACGGAAGAACCAACAACAAGTAATATACAGAAAATTTTAAAAGGCCATAATCAGATCCATCATTCCGTAACTCAAAAGAGAAAATTATCCTGCAACAATTCATTCCAATAATATAAATAGACCATTACACTAAAGGTATAAATCAGAGTTCAATATCTTTCAAGACCAAATAACAAAGCAAGGCTCACTGCAGATAATTCCACAGTTTATACATGGTTACAGAAATTATATCTTTAATCCAACAACATTTCGGCATCATTTGAGAAGAACATGTTTTCTTTCTTCTTGTCCTTTGATGGAATTTTTACAAGGCATCAAAATGCACATTTTGTTTGCCTTGTCAACTACCATAAATAAATTTTCATGTCCCTTCCGTGTTGTTGGTAAACATCTAGAAAATCCATAGAAGCATTTTCCAAGGCCTAGTGGCTATTACTAAGGAATGGTATAGAAATTATTTCCTATTACTTGGCTTACTTGTTAAAAAGAGTATGCATCCTCTAATATATTGTTATATCTTCTTGTGTTATAGGTTTCTTGACATACCTTTGTAAGTCAGCAATTGTCTTCCCAATACAAAAATTTACTACAACATTGGAGGTGCAATCTTCTTTAATAAGCTACAATATTTCACGTTTAAGGACACATAGATTATCTAGCTTATAGAGTAACCCATTCTAAAGATAATATTTAGCCATGTTATCACCTTCTTATACATGAATTTGGCCTTACAGCTGCTAGCACACCTCCTTGAAATCCTCGTCTTCTCGGTATGTCTCTTAGTATGCATCATGGGTGATCTAGGTGGATATTGGTGGCCACCTGCCTATTCGAATTGGACCCCCACCATTGTTTCTTTTAGTTTCTCAGTTTCCTTAATTGTAGCACAATTTACTACTTTTGGCATTTTTTTGGGTTGTGAACTTCCGGAGTCGTTTTGAGGCCCTAAAAGATGTTGTTTTTTGAAAATGAGAAAACATGAGTGCTTAAATTTCATTTGCAGTCGAAATTTATAATCCTTGAATAGATATTTCTAGCAAGGTATCGTGTGTATCAAACAAAGATCGTATGCCAAAGTTACAACCCCGCGAAGTTGATGTACCAATTTACGCCACCGGGGCCCAGAGTTTTCGTGCTTCATCTCCTAGGGTTAGGATTTTTGATGTTTAGGGTTTTCCATTGTTTCTCAACAATTAATAGGCCTTTGAGCCTCATTGTAACACAATTTTTATTTATTTATTTATTTTTGTTGCACCTTTGTGTTTATGTTTATATATGTATTATGTTGCATTCCTCTATAAGTCTGGATTAGTGGTATTAGAGTGGTCTACTCTTTTTATGTTTTTCTTTACATGTCCCCTACGAGATCAGAGTATAAGGATTTAGGGCTCGAACTGGTTGAAACTTTCCAATACCATCCTCTCAAACCTCGACAACCTTCCATGGCAGAAGAAAATAAAGATGAGGGAGCAAGAGATCACTTCAAAATATTCTCAAAGAAGACCTCAAGTGACAGAGGAACACGATGATGGACAACTTTGCCCAGATCCTTCAGCGGATGCACATAGGTGATGCATCTTCATTCGGTAGCCACTCTGGAGGAACCACTCCCTTCAAGGTACAAGTCAACTTTAATATTCCCATATTTGAAGGCCAAATAGATGTAGACATCATAGATAGACAGTTAAATCTATTAGAAGGGTATTTTTTAGCTCATGATTTTTCCAATAGGGAAAATATTACTTTTTCATTCCTCAAAGTTCCCCCCCATGTTAAGGACTGGTGGGAAAGCTACTATGAGCAGAGGGATGAGAGGGAACCCTCACTATTTTTAGTCGCACCCACTTGGAACTCTTTCTGAAACGTCATAAAGGAGAAGTATTACCCTATTGGGAGTTATGAAGATAAGTATATAAAATGGATCACACTACGGCAGGGAAGGGACCAATATGTGCTGGAGTTCACAAATATTTTTCATACCCTTCACATGAAGTTGGGTATTAAGGATTTTGAGTGGCATCTAGTACTCAAGTACCATGGTTTTATGCACAAGTAGATCCAATATGAGATGGAGTTCCTAGACATATCCTACCCTGACACCGCCTACCAATACATTGTCAATATTTAACATAAGTTTAAACAAAAGAAGCGAGACTTTGGATCCATGAATCGAAGCAAGGGAAATGTGTCCCCAAACCACAGAACAAAGATCAAAGCCAAGGCGGGGTTACCCAGGACAACTCATAAAAAACGTAAGCAAAATACAACACCACGAAGACAAAGAAGGACACAGGAAAGTGGTGTGAGTTCCATAACAGCCCCACTCACAATACAAGTGAGTGTTGAGCCAAGCAGACACTAGTGGGCGAGCCAAAGGCTTCAGAATCAAATGCATTCTCCAACTATGAGTCAGAACCTGACAAGTGGAATGAAAAACGAAAGAAAATTATTGATAAGGAACCCAACGCCACTGTTCCACCACCAAGATCTAGAAGATTGAGCCCGAATATTTTATAGGAGCGGGAGTGTCTCTTCCACTCACAGATGTGGGTGAAGGGTTCACCGTTGCAATTCATTATCGACAAGGGAGACAAAAGAATCTCACCTCAAGAAAGGTCGTGAAGCAATTGGGCCTAACGACCACACCACACCCGCAGTTGTACACCATTAGGTGGCTTCAGCAAGGATGATATCTTTGCATTAGCCAGCAACGTCGCCTTCCCTACAACATCAAGCCGTTCACAGATGAGGTATTGTGTGATATTTCTCCTCTTGAAGTTTGTGATGTATTACTAGGCCAACCATACTTGTGGAAGCGTCATGTTGTATATGAGTTGAGGCCTCTCATGATTCTGATTTCTTTGGGTAATAATTTATACAGAATATCGAAGGTAGCCCCACCTACTACCATATCTTTGATCTCTGCTAAGAAATCTAGTAAGATTATCTCCCATACTGGGATTTTTTTTCTTTCTGCTTCACTCTCAAAGTGAGGGTAATATCTTGTCCACATCCATGAACCTCGAGAAGGGTTCCTCCATGAAACCGAAGTAGGTGGATACAGTCATGGATGAATATAGAGATATATTCTCCTCACCCACAGGGGTACCTTTGCACTGTCAAGTCAAGCATTCGATCGATTTGACTCTCAAATCACCTCTACCCAACGGGCTGATATATCGCCACTACATTTTGGAAAATGAAGAGATTAAGTGGAAAATCCATGAGTTTCCGCAAAAATGGCATATTTGACCAAGTTCCTCGCCTTGTGGGAGCTCGATTGTACTTCTACAAAAGACGGATGGGACTTGGAGGCTTTGCATTGATTATCAGGCACTAAACCAAATCATTGTCAAGAATAGGTATCCAATCCCACGAATTGATGACCTTCTGGGCCAACTTTAGGGAGGCAAGTATTTCAACAAGATCAATCTCAAGTCTGGCTATTACCAGGTTCCAATAGAGCCTACAGTGTATGGGAGACCTCCTTCAAATCCAAGGAAGGCCTTTTTGAATGGTTGGTTATGCCCTTTGGGTTGAAAAATGCCCCTACTACTTTTATGAGGCTAATGGATGACATGTTGTGGCCCTTCACCAACTCATTCATGGTTTTTTATCTGGATAACATCCTCATCTTCAACAATAGTTGGGAAGAACACTTGCAACACATTCGACAGGTCCTTCAAACCCTGTGGCAGCGTAAACAATGTACCAACATGGAGAAATGCACCTTTGGCATGAGTTGGGGCCAATATCTGGGATACATCATAGATGAGCGCAGTGTGTTTGTGGATACAACTAAGATCCAATTCATTCAATATTGGCCAGTGCCGACCACTCTAACAGAGCTCCGCAACTTTCTAGGCCTTGCAAATTTTTATTGGAGGTTCGTGTTGAGATTCTCCCATATCACTTGGCCTTTGAGCCAGATTACCAAGGAGGAAAAATAAAAAATTTCTTGGTCTGAGTCCCAACATAAGTCATTCATTGAGTCGAAGTATGGTCTCTACTCTGCATCAATACTCACATTTCCAAACTTGCAGTAGCCATTTGAAATTGAGACAAACGCCTCTGACTATGCTATTGGTACAATCCTCACCCAACATGGGCACCAAATTGCTTATCATAGTGAGACACTTTCCGATACAATTCATAAGTACCCCACCTATGATAAAGAGATGCATTCCATCGTCTAGGCTTGTTGACAATGGAAGTATTACATTTTGGGGAAGGAGACAGTAATCCACACCGATCACCAACCGCTTTAGTTTATATAGACACAAGGGAAGTTGCAGAACCATCGTCATCAAACTAGTCTACATATCTTCAACAATTCAACTTGAACATTAAATACAAAAAGGGAAGTTCCAATCATGTTTCTGGTTGCCTCAGTTGGCCCCTAGTTGCAGCACTAATTATTGTTCTCAACTCTTGTGGCCATGAGACCTCTGGATGGCAACAAATATAAAAAAATGACCCAGAGTTCACTCCACATACCAAATGCTAGTATATGGCAAGAAATTTCTTGGTTTCCACCTCTAGGATGCATTATTATGCTACCTGGGTCACCTTTGTGTTCCTTCAAGCGAGTATTCCAAGATGATTTAGGAGGCGCACTACAGTTGGGTCGCAAGACACTTTGGTGTGGAGAAAATTGTGGTTGTATTACAAAATTACTTTTATTGGCCAAAACTCCGACTGGATGTTGGGAAATATATTAGATCCTGCACTTCCCGTGCCATTGCCAAGCCAACCATCAAGAACTAAGGCCTATACACTCCTCTTCCTACTCCCATCCAGCCTTGGGAATCCATCTCCATAAACTATATGTCTGGCCTCCCTTCTACCAAGCATGGTAATGACTTTGTATTTGTGGTCATGGATAGATTTTCTAAGATGGCTATATTGGTGGTCTGCAAGAAGAGTATTATAGTAGAGGACACTACCAAACTCTTCTTTGAACGAGTGTGGGTACATTTTTGGATCCTGCAGACCATTATATCAGATGAGGATAGCAGGTTCCTTAGCACATTTTGGGGAAGCCTCTGGACACTATTGCACACCAAGCTCACCAAGTCGACTACATTCCATCCCAAACTGATGGCTAGACAAAGTTCGTCAATAGGATGATAGTGCACATACTCCACATGTACAACTCCAAGCATCAACAAACCCAGTATGAGAGTCTTCCCTATGTGCAACATAGTTATAACATAACTCTCCATAGCTTGACTAGTCACAGTCCCTTTTAAGTGGGTCTAGGATTTCAACCATTGTGTCTGATAGATGTTTCCATGCCTCATGAAATTACATAGACAAAATCCACACATGTATTATCCAAGGTTGATAAAGAAACTAGATTTATTGAACGCATCAAACACATCTGCAAGTAAGTTCATGAAATCTTGGAGAATTCCAATGCCAAGTACAAGCAATGATCAACATCAGGTGCTAGACAAGTTTCAGGTGGGCAACAAAGTTTGCTTGCATTTGCAGAAATAACACCTTACCATAGCCCATCGGAAGCTCAACCCACTCCAATATGGGCCTTACACCATTACCAAGGTTATGGGAGGCAATGCTTTTGAGCTAAGCATTCCCTCATTCCTTGCCCTACACCTAGTGTTCAATGTGGACCACCTTTGACCATACTTTCCACCATTACTGGACATGTCATACATAGCAGAACAACTCACACCAATAGATTTAAACTCGGACTGCATGGAATAGCCCGCAACTGATCAAATCATGGATACATAAATAAAAAACACTCACTAGCAGAAGATCCAACTGTCTCGGGTTATCAAAGTTGGCCAATTCCTACCCCAAGGCAAGTAGCTCACCAGGGACCAAGTTCAACAGAAGTTTCCCCATCTCATGGAGCCACTCAACGGAATGGGGACAATTGCTTCCTAAGGGAGGAGGACTGATCCAAGTGTATATTGGTGGTCACTCGCTTATTCCACTTGGACCCCCACCATTGTTTCTTTCAGTTTTTTAGTTTCCTTAATTGTAGCACAATTTACTATTTTTGGTAGTTCTTCGGGTCGTGAACGTCTAGATCCGTTTTGAGGCCCTAAACGACGTTTTTTTGGAAAACGAGCAAACCTGAGTTTTTGAATCATGCTTTTAGTTTTAATTTAAATTCCTCAGATATATCTTTCTAACGAGGTATCGTGGGCGTCAAACGGAGATCATATGCCAAAGTTACGACCCCAGGAAGTTGATGTACCAATTTACCCCAATGGGACCCATAATTTTGGTGTTTCATCTCCTAGGGTTAGCTTTTTGGATGTTTAGGGTTTTCCGTTGTCGCTCAACAATAAATAGGCCTTTGAGCCTCATTGTAACATGGTTCAGAGGCATGTAGCCGCAACATATCTTCTCAGAGATTAGCTACCATCGCTCGAGCTAGTTTATTTACATTTTGTATGTAAGCATATTTCAGTTCTTTCATATTAATGAAATGAAGTTTTCTTCCTGCTACATCTTTGTGTTTATGTTTATATATGTATTATGTTGCATTCTTGCATAAGTCTGGAATAATGGATAAATGATTCCATGTGCATAAGAGTTCCCAAAACTATAATCTTGGTTGTGGGTGGCTATAGAATTCTTATTATTCCTAACTAGAATTGTATTAGTCCTTAATATGCAAAATGTAAAATATCAGGTGATATTTTTGAAATATATATATATATATAGCTATTAGGATTGTAAATATTCTCTATGAAATTGTGCCAATTTTTAAGGTTAAATAACTTTATTTATAAAATTTGGGTGAATCATTTTTAGAAAAAATGGAATTTAGCAATTTTTTTGGGGGAAAAGGTATGGAAAATTAGTCTATTAGTGAAATTTAACCGCCAAAACTTCCCATGGGATACTTATTTGAATGGTTCCTGCTATTTATTTTTCTAGGAAGTTGGAGTCTGCATTCAGAGTTGTGTTTCTTGAATTTTTAAGCAACTCTTAGTGAATTTCTATACTTGTGACAAGAATTACACTTGAAGGCAATGCAATGATAATCAAGGGCTTATAAATGACCCCAAAGCTCCATGCTAAGTTGAATTTCCTCTGAATGACCCTTTTCTAAATCCATTTCAACACAAATTCTAGTGCATAAATAGATATTCCCTTTTGGTTCATCTATGTCAAATTAGTGGCCTATCTTGTCTCTAATAGATTTAAGAAAAGCTTCATTCCGTAAGATGATGGGAAGGTTTGGCAACTTGATGCATACAATTAAAACTAAAATTTCCACGCTTAAATCAAAAGCAAAGGTCTAGTGGGTAAGAAACATTCATGTGGAACTTGTGATATATAGACTTGATATGAAAATCTAGTACCTGTCTTGTTTGTTGCTAATTAAAAACAAATAATAACCACTACCACAATAATAACCAGAGATATGGTTTGAAACAATATCCCAATGCTTTGAGAGCCATATATGAGATGCTTGAAGGTTGGGCCAAACACATGTAAACTTTGCAATTAAGAGTAACTGATGTAGCACACTTGCTTTTATTTCTACCAATGTGGAAAAAATGTCCAACATGTGGATGACTTCAACTCTTTTAACAAATCTACTCTTCATTGGGTGTTTATCATCAATCGGTTTTGAAGATCTAATTATAAAAAAGAAAAAGCTTCATCCTCATGATTGGAAAATGCATCCATGGTGAATCGAATTTGTGAAGAGCTTGGCTAAGGAAAAATGGAGGTTATTGTTTAGGTGACAACAAAGCCTCAACTAACGGAACATCTCCCTCAAAAAATAACACATTGTTCTCTTCTCAGGTGGATCAACACTAGGAGAGCATGGCGGTGGCACCCACTTGCTATTTGTCTTGTGGTTAGGAACTCCTAGGTCTAGCAACCATTATGTCCTTGGGGAAAGTCCTAGCCACCATAATATGAGGTTCCAATCCATTTCCTAGATGACTATGAGAGTCATATCCTTCATGGTTTAATTATCATTTATACAAAGTTGTTACATTTAACATATAACAATATTTTAATATTAAATTGTCCACTCACTATTTTATATTTTTGTTTTCATTACATGTTGGAGACTAATATAGTAAAACCTATGTGAGCCTAATTGTTAAGAACATGGGTTTTCTCCCCGAAGGTCACGTGTTCAATTTTGAAGGTGGGTAGGGTATGTACATGTGAACAAGTTGTTGTTTGCAAATATATTAGTGTAGGGTTGGGAAGGTACTAGCGCTCTTATTCTTGCTCATGGACTAGAGAGAGGAATGAATTATATTTCCCAAACAGACCCCTATATTGGAAATGGTTTGCCACTAAGGAAACCAAAGTAGAGATAGAACTTCAATTTTTATAGTATCCCTATGAAATTTTTTATGATATTTGTCCAGGAAAAAAATAAATAAATAAATAAATCTACAAGATCTTTAGGGCCACTCTTAAACTATAAACAAATAATAATAATAATAAATGGGACATTGGGAAACTTAAGAAGTTATTTTTTTGAAATGTAAAGTTTGCTATTTCTTAAATTCAAGAGAGTACATACATATCATCTAAAGTTTGTTTTGGATTGCCACTAGGGAAACAAAAGCAGAGATAAAACTTCAATTTTCATAATATCCCTATGAAAAAAAACTAAATTGTTAGGGCCACTCTTAAACTATAAACAAATAAACCTATATATATAATATATATATATATATATATATATATATATATCTATATAATATATATATATATATAATATATATATATATATAAAATAGGAAAAAATAATTGTCTTTTAAAATTAAAATTATCGATGTGAGAGGCTTCTACTAGAATGAGCTCCCTGTTGTTGCCAAAAGAGTAACTTGGCTATAGGGGAATGCAAATTGGACAAACAAGAATTTAACGATGAAGCATTTCTAACATTTCCTCAATACCTTGGAGGTCTAGCACTCAAATTTGTAACATGCATCATTAAAAACCTAGTGGTATATAA
>APFE030439199.1:953-38940 GCA_000404065.3 Pinus taeda
AAAAAAAAAAAAAAAGAAGAAGAAGGAAGAAATAGAGGAAAAACAAACAAGCTTAATCTATGGAAAGTGTTGCAGGTTGCAGGAACACAGTGCAAAAAGGAGGCCTCTCAACTCAAGGACAAGGGTCCCTACCAAGCTACCAGGTAGCCTCACATACAATCCCTCCATGAACACTCATTTTTTCCAACGTTTGGACACAATCTGGTCATGGTTCAGCCTTCTACAGGAAGCTACAGGACTTTCTACATGAAGTTCTATATTTCTACAGGAAACATCCTATAGAGCTTTTGGGCAGGCCAGAATTGATTATGGAGAAGGATTTGAAGCTTGAAGCCCATTGAGGAGGCATGCAACCACTCTTTTCTTCCATCCTCCACTTGTTTCACCTCCTTTCACCACCATTGCTCCCATCTGGTCGAATATACCTGCACATGCATACTAGAACCCTATTTTTTCAGATAAAAAATTGTTTTTTTTCAAATAAAAAATAAGGCATTCTGAGGTTCGCACACTTCACCTGTCAAGGTGACCTCAAGACCCTTCACCTGTGAACATGACTCCATTTATTTCAGCATGCACCCCAGAAGGAGAAATGGCTACAAGATGTCCTACAGGAATCTTGTAGCAGCCGATCCAACTGGAGCACATACCATGAAGACACCAGCAGCTCACGAAACCGGTGCATGCAGCATTCACCACCAG
This sequence comes from Pinus taeda, assembly GCA_000404065.3. Lineage (NCBI taxonomy): Eukaryota > Viridiplantae > Streptophyta > Pinopsida > Pinales > Pinaceae > Pinus > Pinus taeda. The sequence goes on from APFE030439199.1 coordinate 1,656, forward strand.
GGAAACGGGTTTCAAAGTCTCGTAGCCAATAGCAGCCAATGAAGAGGAGCTACAGCACCTGTGCATGATGCAGCAGCAAGCAGATCCAGCATCCCTCGTCCTGAAACCTGAAAAAACCATGTCCACGACCGCACAGGTAAGTGCCTAACCTTATTTCGTCAAATTACATAAGCTATACTCTAAATATGCATGATTGTGAGAATGGATGGATTGAACAAGTCTGGTTGCCATTCAACTGGCCACCATAGCTAGTCTGGTAGCCTCGTAGGATCCGCATGGGCTTAGTTATGTCGAAAAGTCGGGTAATTGACATGTGGGAAGTGTCTAGTTGGGGAGAAGTGGTGGTATGATAGGAATGGCGGAGGTGAATGCAGAGGGAAGAATTCGGCGATCAGGGACATGCTGGGGAATGACAGCCATGACGTCGGCCAACGGATCGGCAGGGACAGCTCACCCCCACGCCATGAATTCCGCAGCATTTTAAAATCGGTCGGTTGAATAACTTATGATGCACTGCAGTCATTTATGTTCACAACCATTTTGCAGCAGAGTACACATCCTCCTCCTCTGCAAGTTGTTAGCCTGGGTTCTCGGTCTGCTCAAACGTCCTGCTACTACTCAGACTAGTCCTGCACCACCGTAACATCCTCCAAAAGCCGGGAACGATTTCTACAGGAAGTTGCGCTACAGGAAACTCAGCATACGAAGCAGCGCAAACTGTTCACGTCGAGGGTGGCAATTTTCAGTGAGGTAGGCCTGAACATAACTTTCCCATGCAAATAATTCCAAAGGTGGTGAATTCGACGTATTGAGGGGGGTAGGGAAATGTGAATGCAAGTCTGTCTGTGAAGTCAAAATCCTTTTTCTTATCGCTGCCCGAAATTGCCTTCGTGGTCTGCATGCGAGATTTCCTCCATGATTGAATTAAAATCCCTCCTGTAGAAATTGAGACACTGTCAAGGCACCGGTAAAAATTGTAAATTTTATATGACTATGTGTATAATGGAGACGTAGCTCTGTGCTCCGTGTAGAAAAATCCCGAAGTCCTCCTTCTGTATACAAGCAGGCAAGTTCAGCACAGGGTAATTGGCACAAAGATATCTTTTTTTTAATGCTCTGAGAAGGAAATACACCCAGAACTCCCTATCTGCTTCAAAGCGAGAACAAACACAGTATTTTTACCATGTTGGGAGGGTTCATTAGAAAAGAACCTTTGGACTCCAAGAAATTACGGGAAACCCCTAAGGTGGTGGACTTGTTTTCCCATGCACACTAGATGTCATTCTGTGACAAGCTTCAAGGTCACGATGACGAAATTGCAGAAGAATTCCTTAGGTCCCTAAAGCCGAAGTCAAAGACATTGGTCATTGTCAACTTTAGAGGATTGACCCTTAGACTCACCCCACAACTCATCAGTAGAGTAACTAATCTACCAATGGGGTTACCCTGGGATAAGGAGGAGAGAAAGTTGGGTTAGAAAGCTAAAAAAGAGTTCTTCTTGCTATAGGAGCAATTTTCAGAAGACAAGAATGGAGTTCGAAGAACTAGCCTACAACTGTTCTGGAGTGAAGTCAGCCTCCAAATTATGAAGTATATTATGTCTGAGGGGCGATTTAGCATCATGTATGGCTATCATTTCCGGTTTCTCACAGAGCTTAGGCACCAAATGGACCTACCCTCAGAACAAAAATTGAGCATTCCTTACTTCCTCCTGCAGTCCATGATTGAGTGTGCCACCAAACTGAGAGAGGGGATACCAGACCAGCTAGCCCATCATGGGCTTATCAATCTCCTCGTGGAAGATGCACTCCACACTTTCACTGTCCCTCTCTCCTGGGAAATTTTTCAGAATATGTCGAAGGAGGATGACATCCGAGTTTTGGCCAAGGAGCTCACTTCCTCCAGCAGCGAGGAGAAGGAGCATACTCAGGCAGAGAAGAAGGTTAAAGGACAAGAAACCCTGGGCAAAAAACTAAATAAAGAACAGAAAGGAACACAAAAAAAGGGGAAAGCTGCCAAAACAGGGGATGGTAAAATTGCACCAACACCCAGGGAGAAAAGACTACAGAGCAGGGTAGAAAGGACTGAGAAAGTCCAAGTCAGTAAGGGCACCCCTAAGGCAACCTCAACCAAGTTAAAGGAAAAAGTCCCCTCAGCCAAGCAGGCTAAAACAGTGCCCTCGGCTTCTACAAGAAAACAACAGATTATTTCTACAGGAAGTTTAAAAATGACTTCTACAGGAAGCTAGAAAACAACCGCTACAGGACTTTCTACAGGAAGTCCGAAAGAAGGACAGCAGAAGGAGAAGTCAGCCAAAATTCTAGCTAGGGAGGCAGCAGCTGTGCTGGCCACCCTAAGTACCTCTCCCAAGCAAAAAGAGAAACGAAAAAGGGAGAATCCTCTGTATTTTAAAGCAAGAAGGAGTGTGAGGATTAAGACTGGCAGACCCGAGCCTCCATCAAAAGAGCCAATCACAATTGTGGATACCCCTACCACACCAAAGGATAGGTCCCCCTCCAAGGCATCCATTACTTATGAGCGAGGGAGCCCAAAGACATCCTCATGGAGGGAAAGGATGGAGAAATTGAACTCAGAAGCCTCCCTATAGGATGTTGAGGCTATTCTACAGGAAACTTTGGCTCGGCTACAGCTATTAGTGGCTGTAGTTCCAAATCAACACATTGGCACAGAGGGGTATTTCCCAAATCCAAAACCCCCAACAATTCATGGATTTATGTAACAACAGTTCATCGGAAGATAAGGCTAAACGTTCAGAGTTTTACCTCCATAATTTGGCCCTTCCAACCATCACCTCGTGGGACCCCAACACAGCAATAGGGGACATGCAGCTGATGGAAATGACCTCATGGTTAAACCACGAAGAAAAGAGAGCGGCTGAGGTCAAGAATGTCATGGACCGAGAACTACATGAACCACTACTGATTAGAGCAGAGCCAGGGGACCCCACAGCATTGATATCCGCTCACCAGCACCTAGCAACCAACTCTTAGGCTTTATTAGAGTACATGGATCGCCAGGCCCAAGCCATATCACACTTCGAGGATATGGAGCGATTGTTAGGGGAAAATTGTGTTCATACTTGCACCCGTAGGTGGAACACATTGTCCCACAGCCTCAAAATTCAGGAATATCACACTCCAACTCGAATGAGGGAGGCCTTGGCACAAGTGCCTCTCTACAAGAAGTCTATGCAGAACCTCTAAGCCAGTTGGATAGGCCTCAAGCTAAGTCCACCCTTGCTTTTGGGATTGTTAGAAGGAGGCACAGAAGAGGAAGAGCATAAGTAGTGGGAAGAGGTGGAAAGGAAGGTCGGATTCCATGACAGTGAGGAGGACACTACTTCAGAAGCCTGGGATTTGAGGGTGGCAATTAAAGTAATGAAAGACGAGGAGTTGGACTAGTTGCTCAGAGGATGAGAAACCCTTTTAGCAGGGGGTGATGATGAGCCCCAAAATTGGTAACTTGTTGGGCTCATTTTGCCTAATTATCCTTGTTCAGTCCTTGTTCAATCCTTCATTTTCCATAGCTTATGCATTATTTTCACTATGTTTATGTCATTTGTACGAATAAGGGTAGTCACTCTTCCTAGGTGGCTAACACGTGCTCATTTCAAGTTTTCTGACACATGTTGGAGCAAAACCGAGCAATCATGGGCTAGAAGATAGCCAAGCCTGAGGTGAGGATTCATAGGGGGGTTGTCTATGGCATTAAATAACCCTTCCTCAGGATCTTCACCCCCAACTCCGAGCTCCAAAAGCCACCAAAACTGAATCTAGAAGGCAGCCAAGCAGATTTTGGAAGGGACTGTCTAACTCACAATTTGGACAACCGAGTTCCAAAGATTGAGGAGGCCAGCTAGGTCCCTTGTGATGTATAAATATTTAGGCCTCAGCCTTCGTAAGGGACTTTTTGAAACCATTGCATATTTTGCACCACAGTGCTGCTAGCTTTACTTTGTTCTCTTGTAGCCATTTTTGGCATAACTCTTATGACTATTTTTTGATAATGAGGAGCAGTCCGATTTTATATCAACTCTGAGTTTTCTATAGGAGCCATAGCTCTCAGGGTTGGGCCCAACCTGAGATCCTAGGGCTTCCTTTCTGTACTGTTACTTTTCCTTTATGCATCACTGTTTCCCTTTATGCATTTGAAATGTACTTCTGTTAGGCAGATTTAGTTGTGTTGCTAGAATAGATCACTGTTTATGAATATAATTGCTTCAGGTGTTTTGGTGAGATAATAACAGAAAAAGCTCCAAAGAAAAGGGATAACCACACTCTCGGTTTCAGCTCATCCCTATTGGATCAGGGGCTGGAATTGAAGAAACAATGCTGCCCCAAAAAAAACACTAGTTTGCTTGACCATGCAATCCTTAGTGTATTGTTTTCCTTTGCAGAAGTTAGTTATGGGTTTAGATCTCTGAAATGTTTCTTTTCATAGTTGATGTACATGGTTTTCTTTCCAATAAAGCTATTTTTCATTCATGTTATTGATTGTTAGACTAGATTAGCTAGGACTTTGATCATTTGCAAGACTTTGTTGATTCGGTTGAATGTACACCGTGTAGGGCATCTCCACCACTCTTCCATCCACCTAAATGACATCTGAGCCACATGTTCCATCTCCTAGCTGGGTTCCTCATCTCCCATCTGTCCTTTTCCTACGTAACCCTACCTACTTGCTCAATCATTGCCTTAGCCTTCTTCAAGCCAAGTCAGCCTTCTACACCTTCTCACCACTCCACCCACCAGTTTCTGGGTCGCTCCAGGCCCCTATCCTACCTCCTTATCCATCCATGCATCTTCCCTCACTCACCCATCCTCTAAAATCCACTTTTTAAACATCCTGTAGAAATTTCTGAACATCCTGTAGAAATCTCTGAACATCCTGTAGAAATCTCTGAACATCCTGTAGAACCCCTGCAGACTTCCTGTAGAAGCTCACAAATGAGGTTTCTTGATAGCCAAACTTTTTGAAACTCTTTGGAAGAGTTTTGGGGACTCCTTGGATCCTCTCTGAACCTTCCCAACCTTTTCCAAGCATTCCTCCTCCTTGATCGACCCCTGCACAGTAAAGAACAGTGAAAGCATATGCATGATAAACCTGACAACTTAATCAAAATTACAAAAAGATGTTTTCTTAGGACATAGGTAGTCTAGACACATGTATTTAACCTTCATACAAGTAATGGCATCTCTTTCAATAGTTTGTATGCTCATCCTTGCATCAGTAGGACTAGCTAGTAGAATTAGGGTTTGCTAGGGTTTGTGCTTTTCTCCAGATTTTCAATCTCTTTTCACAAATATATTAGCTTTCTTCGAGTTAGCTTTCATCCATCAATTACAAAGCTTCTTCTAAGAGCTCAAAGAAGTTGGCTTCAACTCCTAGTGGACTTGTGCCAGCTGACCAAGTGACAGCTGCAACAAAAGCTAGTACTTGTGCATACAACACCGTCGCTTCCAAGTTAGTTACGAATGATCGGGTTGATAAAAGTAAAGAAGGGAGTCTCAGGAGTTGCAGTATTATTTCTGCAATACTTGAGCCCACCACCAACCTTTTCACCTTTTTCTATTACCAGGGCTCCTTTGGTGACCTTCCAAGCTTTATCTGTGAAAATTGTCACACAACCTTCACCACCTAATTGACCTGTTGAAATCAATTTTTTTTTTAGATCTGGAACATGCCTTACCTCCTTTAGTAGCCATTGGTTTCCATTCTGATTTTTTACAAGAACCTTACCTATTCCAACAATTTTACAGGGTTTATCATCACCCAAACAGACTTGTCCAAAATCTCCTTGAACATAGTCATGAAAATATTTCTTATCAGGTGTGGCATGGAATGAGGCCCCTGAATCTACCACCCAGGAATCAGTAATATTTTTGAAAGAAAGAATCAAAGCATCTTGTAACACCTCACCTGTCACATTTGCTTCATGATTGTTTTCTTGTTGTGCATCTCCTTCTTTTCCCTTCCGAGATCTACAATCTTTCTTTAGGTGTCTTTTCTTTCCGCATTTCTAGCACACTATCCCCAATCTGGACTTGGATCTGCCTTTCCTTGATTTACTGCGATATCTTGAGCTCTTTCCTCTTTCCATTTTTCTTCCCCTAGACTCTGCACTCAAAGCATTACTTGATGTCTCACCGGAGCTTTTTTATCGCATTTCCTCGCTAACGATAGCACCGACAACATCATCAAACTTTAAAGTACTAGATCCAGAAACAAAGTTACTAATGGCCATTACTAAACCATTCCAACTTTTTGGTAATGAGCAAAAGAATAAAAGAGCTCTAACTTCATCATCAAAGTTTACCCCTACAGAAAATAATTGACTTGTAACAGTATTAAAATCATTTAAATGGTCTACAACAGACCCACCTTCCGACATCTTCATATTAAATAACCGTTTCAAAAGAAATACCTCATTTGAGGCCGAGGGTTTTTCATATAGTTTCTCCAACGCCTTAATCAAACCCTCTATCATTGTTTCCTTTGAAATATTGAAGGTGACTGACGCTGCAAGGCACAACCGTACTATTCTGAGTGCCTTTCTATTAAGAAGGTTCCATTCTTCATCTGTCATACCCATTGGCATCTTTGTTTTTCCACCCAATGGTAGGTATATATCTTTCTGATACAAATAATCTTCCATCTGCATCTTCCACAACGAGAAGTTTTGGCAGTTAAATTTCTCGACCCTACACTTACCATCTTACACCATTGCTCCCACTCGAATGAGGAACCCTTCTTTCCTGCGCGTTTATCAGCCAAATAGACCTTCGTCTCTAATACCAATTGTTAGAAAATTATATATTACAGAGCAATGGAACACGTAAAATATTGCAGAGATATAAACATAAAAAATGCATAAAAAAAGAGAGACATAGATATATGTGGTTCACCCAGTTTGCGCTACATCCACCCCGAACAACCATCCTTCCTTTCTATTATCCAGCAAAATGAAGAGACACAACCTATAGTAGATCTGCTGTAATATCCTCTGTTTTCTCTCACAGTCTCATCTCTCTAATTCTCGCTCAAAGAATACACATATATTACAAAGACTCAATACAATGCCCTTATAGAAAGAGAGGGGTTTCCTTCTAGGGAAAAAAATCCTAAACTAAACATAAGTTCTACTGTTAGATCATCCACCTAATGAACGAATCAGATTGACTAGAAATTACTATACTTTTACAAGGCAATTTTACATATGTTTTTAGCTTCGGGGGCACTTCCCCCGAACCCTCGCTAGGGAACCAGTGGCCCTCGGATCCCCCAGCTGGGGGGGGGGGGACCACCCTCCTGTGTGGAGGGGTGTAAAAAATTCCCGGGGTATACATCCGGCTGAAACAAAGACCTCTAAAACAATCATGCTCCATACTCAACATTTTTTTATGAGAACCATCTTTCAAAAAACCTCTAAAGCTTCTTGTGAATGTGTTTCCATCTGCACTGAACTCCTTAGTAAGCATGAGGAAATTTCGAAATTTTTTATTTACGATGGAGCTTTCCACATAAGGTTGTTCCAACCATTCAACGATTAGATCTTATAATTCATGATAATCATCCTGAAAACCTCAAAATCTTTGAGAAGATGAATTTTCAATTAGAGGAATGAGATTATAGTGGGAATATTGTGAGGGAAAATAGATCTAATCATATTCAATAGTCATGTCAAGGTAGTGAGGACATAACATAGCCATCAACGAACGCTGAAGTGCCTCAACCACTCGAAAAAAAATCGGAATAGTGAGAAGTTGAACGATGAAGACCAAAGGATGTAAAAAAACTATCATTGGATATACTAATGGGAAAATGATAAAATGAATGATAGCCATCAAAGACATAATAATGATCAGATTGGTTGATTAAATCATCTGATTCCCAGTTTGTAATCAACAAAGATAAATCAATTTGAACTACTCTACCAATGTTCTAAAAATAAAACCAAATTCCTCACGGGACGAATGTGACAAACCATTTTCCTATAATTGGTGACGAATTGTACAAGCATCATAATCATCGAAATAATTTAGAAGGGATGCTAGCACAACAAACACATGAGATAAATCAAGACATAGTGTGAAAAGAAGGATTTGATTCATGTGATAACTCATGCATTCATTATCACTCAAGAGGATTTTAGGTGCGATAAAGGAAAGCATTTGCAATTCAACATTTTCAAGGAAAACCAAGAGCTTATTACTAAATGAATTTGATATGCATGATTCCTTCGACCAAAAATAGTCTTTGAAATGGTCATATGCACAATTCCATGACTCTATGAGAGATGCAAATTCCAAACCTGAGTTTGATGTGAGAGATTTGCATGAACATGAATCAAATGAAGAATATTCTTGAATCTGATTAGAAACCAAATCTCAAAAGTTTGAAATATTACATCCAAAATACGAAACATATTTAAGAAAGAGATTTACATTAAGTGAAACCATGCAAAGAGAAGGATTGTGTTAGAGAAACCATATCTGACTTAGTTAGTGAAACCATTCAAAGAGAAGGATTGTGTGAGAGAAACCATATCTGACTTAGTTTGGGGGGCTTACTAGAGTTGCTAGATCCTGACATAACCATTAACAGAAGTTGAAGTGCCTTGACTCTCTGGAATGTCCCAAAAATTTCCAGGATTGTAAAATCACATTTTGAATATTGAACCATATTGTGCATGGTTTGAGGATAGTTTCTACCACTGGTTTCAATAAAGCCACTGTTCACTGGATGGAAGCCATCTATGTCACTGATTTTACTAGATTTTTCAACTTCAACAACCAGATTGCTCAAGTCGAAATATTCTTCTAACCACAAATTCAAAGATGAATGAATCAAGAAGTTTCATGAGCAAGATGATTTGATTGTTTTCATTTGCATCATGGATAATCTCACAACCTTGTGCCAATTGAGAGGTAAACTCATCGGATGAATCTCTTGAAGAGCATGGAGTATCTCCATCGTAAGTAAATGCAACACAAATGATAAAGAACAAGGGATGGTGAGATGAAGAGGAAGTTTTGATAAGAACATCTTCTTTGAACGAATCAAATTTTGGATCTAAAGTGAAATATTCATGAGAAACCAAAAGATCAGTTGATGCACCTGGGAGTTCATGATCACATACATAAACAAAGTCATCATCATTGGAATGATTGTTTCCAAAGGCTACATATTGATTGAAATAATTTATTGTAGTTGATTCGCTACCAATATTAGGAGATTGAAAATCATCCAAGAATGGAAGTGCGTCATCTTCACATGGAGGATTTTGAAAAGGAGAAGTGATATTGAAAGCATATTTTCCTCGCCATTCCTCTACCTGTGTAAGGTGACTACCTTGTATCTGATCACAATTTGAACTGACAATTCAAGAATCAAGAGAGTGTGAAAAACTAGCCGGTGGAGCGGATTGATATGGTACAAAGAGTCATGGCTTGTAGATGATAAAGGATAACAAAAATCTAGATCAGATTTGAGACTAGAGTTATAAAAAACCACATTATCTTGTGGAATAGATTAGTTGGTCTTTACCATGGTCTTCATGAGCCATTCTGGGTTTTCCTCCATTGAATTTGAGTCATGACAAGTGGAAGAAGAATGAGAAGATGGATTAGGAATTTGATTTGCAGATTTACCAAATTTATTATCGCTACACGAAGACACCCTATTGGAATTGGAAAATGAGGAGGACATAGAACAAAAGGAGTAGTAAATTCCTCATCTAAAATTAGAGGTGTCTCATGATTCACAAGAGTTTGGGAAGTAGAAACATTATGGGGTTCAGGTTCACCGTGAAAAGAGATATGAACCAAACAATGAAACTTTTGTTCAAAGAAATTCCAATCTGCATATTCATCTAGAAATTCATAACAAAGGTGAAGGAATCTATTAGAGAAATCCTCAACTAATTCATCAAACTTCATTCTTAATTGACTGATCCTTTCATAAACATCTTGATAATCATACCTATCAAAGGCTTGATAAAGTTCCTTAAGGAAATGATGGAAATAATGGATGGAGGCAAGTGGTAAGGTATGTCACCATTGATTAGCATGACCTTAAAGGGTGAGGAAGAAAATCACACAAGCAAACTCTTCATCATCGATTTTGTAAGATTCACCAAATTTAAGAAAATCATAAATGTGTGCGGTTATGGATGTTCCATCCTCACCATCAAACTTTATCTAAGAAGAGTGATAGACAGGCTCATCGAGGATTGAAAACTGATAAATGGATACATTAGAGAAATACCTTGCGAGTAATATTTGAGGATAAGCTATTTGAGATAAGAGGTCCAAAATAGACTCAAGGGGCACAACTTGTCATCTGGCCCTCCTTCTAGCGCTAGTTGTTGATGGTGCTGGAAATTCGTCAACCAAGGGGCCTCCCCGATGTGAAGTCCCAATTACACCTCACATCATTTCGAGTAGGATCCCCATCCGAAATATCAACCTAGTTGCCATGTATTATTATAGATTTTCTTTGGCTCTAACTGTCACTAAGAGAGGAATGCATGGTGAATTTGGAAAGAAAGAAGGTGTTCTTGGTATGTTCGATCGTATGTGTGTCAAATTTATTTCAATACAGAGGGGAGGAAAAGTGAGCTTCTAAGAGAGAGGTAGTAGTACCACCCTAGTAGAGACGCACATAAATAAGAAGGATTCGTACCCTATCAAGTGGAGTTGTCCACAAAAGATGCGAAGGTCATTACAACCAATCAATGAGGAATATCTATCTAGTATCCTACGGGATAGTCCACAAGTATGGGATAGCAATAACGATTATTACGACACATTCTCAATAAGATAAGCACTAAAATAACTGAAAATTTTCAACTACTTTAGCACATATGGAAGAAAACATGAAATACAAACATCCACATAATAGTCTTACAAATATTCATAATCCATGCATGAAGAAGATGCGGGCCTTGAAGGCTTATGTTATTAAGTAAAAGTTCCAAGACACATGTATAAAATGAACATCACTAGCTCCAACAGTGGAGTGTTGGAGCCACTCCTTTCTCCTCAAAATACCTAGCTTATCTCTTTAATGATTTGCAGGATGAGCCAATGTGAAAAGTCCTTTGCTCATACAATGAGGGTGTATATATAACCAAGAGATGATGCTTCACCTTCCTTGTGACTCTTTGACTACCCTCATGATTGTTTGACTTTCTATGACTTTTCGACCTTACATGACTCTTCACATTATGAATGTTTCCTTTGGACTTCCACTTTACAATACATTTTGAATAGGTAATTACATAATCCATAATAATGATGTGGGATGTGATGACTTATGACAGAATATGACATGACACTGATGACATGAATTGCATGATGATGTGAAAGTGCCAATTTATAATTGTTGCTTCTTATTTCTTTGTGTCTTATCGAAAATATGGTACACGCTCTTATTCTTCCTCCTTATGACTCAAATATGAGGCGTCTTCCGTGTGATATTGGTCTTCATCTTCTGTTAGGGTTCAATATTCCTTCATCTTCTCGTCTGATGATCATATTATTTCTTCAGTTCCATATGTGTCTTCTAGCATGTCCTCCTCCTCCATGTCCTTCTTCATCATCTTTCTTTATCATGATAAAGTACTTGTGTCTACAATCCACTCATGACAAGATGATATCAGTCCGATAAACCCATACCTAAGATGGTGCATATTGATCCACTAACTGAGCCGGAACTAGATGACAGACTGGGAAAGAGGCTCTGTAACTGTGCAATTGCGCAACTCATGTGGTCAAGGGTGAGCTTGAGCCTTGATACTACGTAATGCATAGTTCGGATTGGGCTGAGGAAGAAAACTGCACAATGGGCACTAAATCAACCTATTGTGCAGTTTCAGAGGACACATGAACCCAAGTTATTGCACAATTGAGAATCTTAGGGAGTCAGTGGTGAGCTTGAGCTTTGATACTATGTAGTGCATAGTTTAGGACGGACTGGGGAGACAAACTACACAGTTTATGGACTCAATGAACTTAGTTGCAGGGTTTTGCACAACTTGGGAGAATTGTGTAGCTATGGGAGGTTGAAGAGGCTAGGCCATTGCGTAATTCATGAGCTCAAGGATGAGTTTGAGGCTAGAGACTGCATAATGTGCAATTAAGGCTAGGTTGTGAGGAGTAATTGCACAATTCTAGGGGCCAAGGTCGGGGTTTGAGCAATGAGGTTGTGAAATGCCCAATTCTAGAAGGAAGAGACTGCGCATTGCGTAGTTCCAATAGACAAGTTCACTACTTGAGGGTTGAGACTATGTAATGCATAGTTCAAGAGGACTGGATGAGGTTAGGTTGCTGGGAATTTTATGAAATTTGACTAAGTGTGGGACCAAAGATACAACTGTGAACATTGATATGACTTGACTGCGATCACACACTTGAAACAATTTGACAACACAAAAACATAGATAATATGAAACATGTTAACAACATATTTCCCTCAATGCGACAACTTTGCGATGACTTTACAAAAGTGCGGCACTAAAGGTACAATTTGCGACGACCGTGGCGACACTTGTGCAAAAAATCTTAAAATTTTGGGAATGAGTGTGACTAATATTTACATGGTTATAACAAGTCATTCACATAAATATAACCCCTTGAAACCACCATAACAAGCATACATACATTGTGCAATAACTAACATGCAAAAAGACGACAATTGCTAAAGTGTGAATGACCCTTGTGACATGTGAACAATAATGAAAGTAACACATGGCAAAGAAAAGAATCATGAAAATGACACTAATTAAAGTGAAATCAAGTGAAATTGACAATCGAAAACATGAAAATGACACTCGTGAAAACAAATGTGCGAGAGCAACAATTTGCAAAACTCATTGAAATGGAAGTAAAACATTGTTGGCATTATGATTCTGGTATGGCTCTATGATACATGTGTTGTACTTGATGGCAACTCACTCAAGTGGCAATGGTTTGTTCAGGCTCTCAAAATGAGGAAAATAAGAGGTTCGCAGGTACATAGTTCAAAAGGCGCGGACCTGCAGGTACGCCATTCAGCATGTTGCGGTCGTGTACGCAGGTTGTCTGAACAGAAGGTGCGGACCCCAGTGCACACACTTCAAGGCAGAGAAGCGCGCTCAGGAGGGGGTTTCTTATGTTTGGCCTGTGGTATTTAACCCGCCATTCCTGATGCTATGGTTTTGGCCCGTGGTATAGGATCTATTTTAGCCCCGGTTTGGATCCCTTGTATTGGTTATTGATGGTTTTTTCCCATGGTGTGAATAAGGGCTTGACTATAAATAGGGAAGGAGATCACTTGGCTAGGATGAACTTTTTGCAATTGAATATCTTAAGATTTGAAATTTTGGGTGATTGGTTTTAAAAGCTAGATCTAATTCAAGGAGATAACTTAAGGTGAATCTATTGGCATGTCGTGATCTCTCGGGCACATGAACAGATCTGTGGGTCTGACTGACTATGGCACATCGGAGGACTGTAAATTTGGCCCTAATTAGAAGTCCACAGGCGATCCATAGGTGTAGTGCGAGGGTACGCAACTCAGGAGAAGGCTCAGTGCGGGAGTACGCTACGAAGCCAAAGGTGCAGTGCGGGGTACGCAGCGCAGGAGAGGGCACAGTGCGGGGCACACGCAGCACAGAAAAGCTCGAAGTGCGAGGTACGCAGGCGAGAAGAAGGCATAGTGCGGGTCTACGCAGTAAGCCAGAAGTGAAGGTGCGGATCTGAAGAAAAGTTCACAGAGCAGAAGAACAACCAGTGCGGATTTACGCAGTTCAGTCTCAGAAGAGCTGCGGATATACGCAGGCCCCTGTTGGTGAAGTTGTGGTCTTATCTCAAAAATAATTGTTGATTGTCTTTTATCTATTGTAGCAGTGTTTTGGGTTTAGATTTCTGGTATTCTTTTCTATTTACAACATTCTGAAGAGTGGGCGATTCATTGGTTTATTGTATAAGGAGATTGGGTGATTTTCATGTACTTGATGATTATTTGATGTTCATGGATCCAGTTTGAAAATTAATGAAACGTGGTCCTTAAAGAAGTAAAAGAGAAAAAAGGGGTTGTAGCTCCCTTCCAGGAGAGACTGGAAAATGAGAGAGAGTTGTAGCTCTCTGCAGGTTGCAGCCTGCGTACTGGTAAAGGACTGCACCAGTACAAAATCATTGTAAAAGAAGTTTCTAATTGAAAGAAATAAGACATATTGCAGCAGGTGGTTTTCACCCACATTGGGTTTCCACCTTATATCTGGTGTTCTTTGGTGTGACTATCTGTTTTTCTTGTTTCATGCTCATGCAAGTTAATGATCAATAAATTAAGGAAGGCATATTGAAAAGAATTTGATAATACTGATTCACCCCCCCTTCTTAGTATTATTTCCAAAAAACACAACCAGAATGTGAGAAATAGTCATTGTTAGTGCGCACTGACTATCAGCATGCATTAAACATCGGAAAGGAAAAATATTGATCGAACCTGCTATGCTTGTCCAAGTTGACGTAAAATAATGTGCTCATGCATTTATTGTGGACTAAGCATGTGTGAGCAAGTGAATTCGACACTTCCAATCCAAGAAGGGAGCTCAAAAGCATAAGCTAACAAAGAAGTGACTATGCAATGACCGTTCACAAGATCCACAATAGGCTCCAAAATTCGAGTGTACGCAAATTTTTGGAGGGTGTTTGTCACAGCGACAACACTTGTCGACATATTTGTACAACTCCAACTTCTCTGCCTTGGTCAATTCTTTCATGTAGGGTCTAGTTATTTAGGAAGTATTGATTCATCATTCATACTACCATGGTTTCCCCACTTACCCTGTGCATAAACATAGTCCCCTTCATTCCTTTACTTGGTTAAACACAAAAATAAGACCAAGAATCACACAATGTTTCAAATTAGGACAAGGTAATGAATTTCACGAGCTTTAGATTTTTAGAGTATAGTTTTTTAATCTCTGGTGTTTCTCTGCTGCCAGCAGGCCTAGACATTACCCCAATGGAGTTACTTCAGGAACAAAAACATTTCTCTGTTGCCAGCGATCCTAGATAGTACCCTGGTGGAGTTTCTTTCTTCACCTCTCTGTGCAAGAAGCCTTACTTTTCTTTTGCCTTTATTTATCTATTTATAGAGGAATTTTCATCAAAACTTATTTATTTCATGGGTGGAAGAGGGATCCCAACTTATTGATAGAAGGAGAGGTTGTCCCTTTAGAGAAGCATATATAAGACCTATGATATTAGTTTGATCATTTATATTTCCCCTTGTCCTTATTTACTTGATTGGATTAGCTTGAAAACACCGAAAGATCGAAAACCTCGAGGTAGGCATGAGGTTTTCGTCGAAACATCATTAACTAGAAGATGCAACCAAGACAAGGAAGAAGGATAGAAAGTTAGCCAAATGTTTCAGTGTTACAAAGTCCTTTTCTATTTTTCCACAATCATTTTGAGCGAATAGAGCATCTTCATGTATGGCCTCACAGGACGAAAGGAAAGACAATGGACAACAAGGAATCAAAACTAGAAAAAACACATGGAATGGCTAAAGAAAAACATGATGTGAAACCAAAAATAGAAAACACAAGACAAACTATAGCAAACGAATGCAGGATGTAGGTAAATTAAAATTCAATTAGACCTACTCCTACCCTAATCAACTAGAAAGGTTGGGTTACATGTAATGGAATTTCCAATGTAGCCACCCTAATTGTTCCTGATCTGCAATCACAAATATGTGATTGATTAAAACAAATATAAAACAATTTTCAATAGGAAATATAATAAATTAATAACTTGCATAAAAAATTGAAGGACTTGCTTGTCAACAGAAAGATAGGCCATGATCACCACTTCTGACCAATTTATATTCTTAAATTTTATATGAGAACCATCATTCAACAAAAATCTGAAGCTTCCCGTGAATGTGTTTCCATCTGTAATGAAATCCTTAGCAAGCACGAGGAAAGATTGAAATTAGTTATTTGTGACAGATCTTTCCAAGTAAGATTGTTCCAACCATTTAGCGATTGGATTACAGAATTCATGATAATCCTTTCGAAAACCAAAAAATATTTGAGAAGATGAATTTTCAATTAGAGGCACAAGATTATGGTGGAAATATTGTAAGGGAAAATAGATCTAATAATATTCAACAGTCATGTCGAGACAATGAGTACCTGACATAACCATCAATGAAGACTAAAGTGCCTCAACCGCTCGACAAAAATCTGAATAGTGAGGATTTGAACGATGAAAATCAAAGGATGTAAAATAATTGTCATTGGATATACTAGTGGGAAAATGATAAAATGAATGACAGTCATTGAGGACACAATATGATCAAATGGGATGATTAAAGCTTCTAATTCCCAGTTTGTAATCAACAAAGATAAATCAACTTGAACAACTCTGCCAATGCTCTGAAAAATCAAACCAACTTCCTCACAAGATGAATGTGACAGACCATTTTCCTTTAACCGCTGATGAACTATACAAGCATCATAATCATCAAAATAATTTGGAAGGGACGCCAACAAAACAAACACATGAGAGAAATAAGGACATAGTGATCGAAGAAGGATATTATTTGCACGATAACTCGTGCATTAATTATCGCTCAAGAGGATTTTAGGTGCGATGAAGGAAAATATTTGCAATACAACATTCACAAGGAATCATAGGAGCTGATTACTAAGAAATGAATCTTATATGCATGATTCCTTCGACCAAAGATAGTCTTTGAAATTATCATATTCACAATTCCATGATTCTATGAGAGATACATGTTCCAAACTCGAGTTTGATGCGAGAGATTTGCATGAAGATGAATCAACTTAATAATATTCTTGATCCGACAAGAAACCAAATCTTGAAAGTTTGAAAGATTACATCTGAAATACCAAACATCTTTCAAAAATAGATTTACATCGAGTAAAACCATGCAAAGAGAAGGATTGTGCGAGAGAAACTAGATCTAAATTAGTTCAAGGGGCTTACTAGAGTCGTGAGATCCTAACATAACCATCAATGGAAGTTGAAGTGTCTCAACTCTCTAGTAGGTCGCAAAAACTTTCTAGGATTGTAAAATCGCATTTTGAAGATTGAAAAAGATCATGCATAGTTTGAGGATAGCTTCTACCACCAGTTTCAATAAGGCCACTGTTCACCAGATGGCAACCATCTCTATCGCCGATTTTACAGGATTTTTTTAACTTCAACAACCAAATTTCTCAAGTTGAAAGCTTCTTTTGATAAAAAATTCGAAGATGAATGAATCAAGGTAGTTTCATGAGTAAGATAGTTTGAAGAGTTATCTTCATGCAAGAGAAGAGATGATGAGGGATGGGAATGGTACTCAATTATTTGATTATTTTCATTTGCATCATGGATAATCTCACAACCTTGTGCTAATTGAGAGGTTAACTCATCAAATGAAGGTCTTGAATAGCATGGAGCATCTCCATTGCAAATATACGCACCAAAAATGGTAGAGAACAAAGGATTGCGAGACGAAGAGGAATTTTTGATAAGCACATATTCTTTGACTGAATCAAATTCTGGATATAAAGTGAAATATTCATCAGAAACCAAAAGACCAGTTGATGAACTTGGGCATTTGTGATCACATACATCAGTAAAGTCATCGTCATTGGAATGACTGTTTCCCAAGTCTATGGATTGATTGAAAGAATTGATTGTATTTGATTCACTACCGAGATTAGGGGATTGAAAATCATCTAAGAATGGAAGCACATCATATTCACATAGAGGATTTTGAAAAGGAGAAGAAAGATTGAAATCATATTCAACTTCATTTTCCTCTACCTGCATAATGTGACTACCTTGTATCTGATCACAATTTGAACCAACAACTTAAGAACCAAACAGGTGTGAAAACCTAGTTGGTGGAGTTGATTGATTAGGACAATCATGGTACAAAGAGTCATGACATGTAGATGATATAGGATAATATAAATCTAGATCAGATTCGAGACTAGAGTTATAAACAACCACATCATCTTGCAAAATGGAGGAGTTAGTATTCAACATGGGCTTCATGGGCCATTATGGGATTTTCTCCATTGAATTTGAGTCATGACAAGTGGAAGAAGAATGAGAAGATGGATTATGGAATTGATTTATAGGTTTCCCAAATTTATTATCATCGCATAAAGAAACCCTCATTGAAACTAGAAAAGTAGGAGAAAAAGGAACAAAGGGAGCAGTAAATTCCTCCTATGAAATTAGAGGTGTCTCGTGATTCACAAGAGTTGGGGAAGTAGAAACATTAGGGGGTTTAGGTTCATCATGAATAGAGACAGGAACCAAACACTGAAAAGTTTGTTGAAAGAAATCCCAATCCACATGTTTTCAGGAAATTCATAACAAAGGTGAAGGAATCAATTAGAGAAATCCTCAGCTGATTCATCAAACTTCATTCTTAACTAACTGATTCTTTTATAAATTTCTCCTAATCATACTTATCAAAAGATTGATAAATATCCTTTAGTAAATGATGGAAAGAATGGATGTAGGCTGGTGGTAAGGTATGTCACCATTGATTAACACGATTTTCAAGGTTGAGGAAGAAAAACACATAAACAAACTCTTCATCATCGATTTCTTAAGATTCATAAAATTCAAGAAAATCATAAATGTGTGTGGTTATGGATGTTCCATCCTCACCATCAAACTTTAACTAAGACAAGTGATATAGAGTGTTATCACTCAGGTTGTTCCCTAAAACTTGTGAGAAAAGGGAATACGACTGAGGTAACCACTAACCAATCTTTTAGATGCAATTTCTAGCCAAACTGCATCCAGAGAGGGCTCTCTCTTTATAATTTAACTTTGTTTTTTGAAGTATTTTATGCTAGTTATGATGTGTAGAGTTTTGTATTAATTTTGTTTGGATGGTGATTTTAAACAGAGCTAGGATGCAAGTCTGAAAGAGTTTATTCCATTGGGCAATGGAGTCTATGAAGATGGACTGCTGAGTGTGTTTCTCTGATAAAGGGAAATACTACAGAGCAAGATGATCATTTTTGGAACAATATTGAAATTTAGAAATTGATGGAATGTAAGCCAGTGGGTGAAGGGCATTCAAGAATCCTTCATCATGATGGCAGAGGGAAAGTGCATGAATATTATCAAGGAGCAGTAAAGAATTTCTTGGCAATCTTCAAAGTGAAAGAATTAGTGGGAACAGAAGCATCTAAGAATTTCTGTTTATCCTAATTCTGAAGAAAACGTAAATAACAGCAGGAATTGAACACAGAGTGTATTTAAACAAGTTTTGGGCTATTCTTTTTCCCTGTTGCTAAGATTATGAGACATATATGAAATTTGCAAACATAGAAAACACAAAACATAGTTTAGAACTACTTATTGATCCATAGAAAGACACAGGAATTCTGTAGCAGAGCTCAGAACATCAAATCCACATTCAGATGGTCCAGCAGCAATGCGCTTCAACAACCTTTGTATTAAAAAATATCAGAGTTATAGCATGGTCCAAAGAGGAAAATCACCAACCAAACAAACTTAATACAAAACTCTGCACATCATAACTAGCATAAAATACTTCAAAAAACAAAGTTAAATTAGAAAGAGAGAGCCCTCTCTGGATGCAGTTTGGCTAGAAATTGCATCTAAAAGATTGGTTAGGGGTTACCTCGGCCATATTCCCTTTTCTCACAAGTTTTGGGAAACAACCTGAGTGATAACATCATTGGCGACTCTGTTGGGGACTTGAATGAATGCCTGTTACTACTGTCTAATCTCTAAAGCTACAGATGGAGCATGAAGTTAGCGAGGCAACCTTTGAAACTGTCTTTGCTATGCAATCACAAGAGTAAATAAAAGCTACTTTAGCCTAACTCCAGTTTAGCTTTAGATTTTAAACAACTGTCTCAAATATTTGTTTGGCCATCCTTGTTTCAAACCTACCTGAAGGAAAACCCAACTCCTCCTACATTTCAGGAGCTTTCTTCAAGGTATTGTCAAAACTTGTATCCTCCAAATATTCCCAGAAAATACCCAAAACATACTTTAGAAGCTGGCTCCAAAGAAGAAAACTAGTTACACTAGGTCAAACCCAGACCCGAATCCTCCAACTATTTTTGACAATCCAAATTTGATTCCTAAGAGCCTTAGGAAACCTGAAAATTAAGAGAGTTCTACTGATTCAAATCTTGAAACACCTCAGCAGAAACCTATTCAAACTCAACCTACTATAGTAAAATCTCAAGTCTTTCTTCCTATTGTTGTAGCTTCTTCCAGTTCACCTTTATCACTCCAAAATCTCTTTTCCACCCCTCCATCCACACCACTTATCTCAGCCGCTATCCCTGTGCTTCCAGTTGTCCCACTTTTCCTTGCTAATATGGAAAATCGATATGCTCCCCTGCAGTTGCCTGCCAATCCAGGGGCTATGCCATAGGATTATCAGGGAAAAATTACCTATTTTGATGGTATTGGCACTTACACTGCTCAACAACATACCAAGAAGATGACAGACTATTTTGAAAACTATGAGATTGATGATGATGATGTCAGGATGAAAATTTTTGTCCAGAGCTTAACTGGTGATGTAAGGACATGGTTTAGGTCACTCCCTGCAAACACAATAGCTAATCCAGATGCCCTCTATCAAAATTTTCAGAACAGGTGGGAAAAGAAAAAAGACCCTTTACACATTTTAACAGAGTATGAGAAATTGAAGAGAGGCCCACAAGAAAGTGTCCAAGATTATTGTGCCAGATTCAACAATACCTACCTTGCTATTCCAATAAATCTTAGACCACCACCAGACTTAGCATTGATCAAATTCCCTGATGGATTTGACTCAGACATGGCTTACCAGCTCAGGGAGAGAGCTCCTCCTACCTTGAAGATATGCAGAGCATAGATGTGAGCGTTGAAGCCAATCTAATTTCTAAACGAAATCGAGCTAGATCTAAAAGAAGAACAACTTTCAAAGAAGAACCCTTTGCCTTTGAACAAAAACTTGATGCAATCATTAAAGGCATGGACAGGCTAGGAGATAGAGTGGAAACTATTGAGAGGAAATCTTCATGGGAAAGCCAACCAAACAACAATGCAAGGAATCCAAACTTTAGAAAAAATCAAAACCCCAATGTACGAAAAGTTGGTCCAGACCAAAACATAAGGCCCCCCTTCCAAGAAAACTATGCAGAAGCCTCCACATCTAGTGAACCAACAGAGGACCCCCACATTAACCTAATGGGTCTCAACAGTGGCCAACCAATTTTCCTAACTCAAGAAGATTAAGAGGCTCATACTCTTAGTCAGTGTCAGATGAAATCAGGGGAATTCTTTGATTTTAAGCAAGGGTATGAAACATCTGTGTATGAAGTCCACAAGCAGTACAACTTGAGAAGTATGAGAATAAACATCGATGATGATCTCAAGCAGAAGAAAATCAAGCAACCTACCAAAACCAAACTCAAGGACTCTCACATACCAATTATCCCTAAATCAACTTCCAATCCAAATAGTTCAACAGTTGAAGATGTTTCAGACAAAGATAAATCAAAACAGCACCCTACATCTATTTCTCCACTCAGAGAAATTGTAGAGGAACCTTTGGAAGATGGTGTGCAAGTGACTCCACTTCATCATAACAGTCCAGAAAAAGAGGCAGTTGTTGAAAATTTAGTTGAAAAACACAACCTTGCTGCACAAAATGTCAAAATACAAACAGAAAAGCCCTTTAATATGGAGGCTGAAATAAGTAAGTTAAAAGTATCCATCCCATTATCTGAATTGGCTAGGCATGAAATTTTTAGAGAACAAATCAGCAGATCATTACAGATTTCAGAAAACAAAGATTCAGTGAACATCCTTGATGATCAACCAGAACTTATATTTGGCCCTGAAGCAAATGTTAAATCAGTAGATGGGGGAGTCCCTCCCTTCAATGTAAGTTTAAACATTCATGACAAGGTGCTTCACAATGCAATGTTTGATTCAGGAGCTTTCCATAATCTAATGCCAAAATCTATCATGGAAAAGTTGGACCTAGATGTCACAAGGCCATACAAAGACCTATTTTCTTTTGATTCCAGTCAGGTTTGGTGTCTAGGATTAATCAAGGATCTGTGTGTGTCATTAGTCCAATATCTAGCCAAGACAATTCTCATGGATGTGGTGGTAGCTGATATTCCACCCAAGTATGGAATGTTGTTATCTAGGTCCTAGGGCACCAAGCTACAAGGATCTTTGCAACTAGACATGTCTTATGCCACCATCTCAGTCTTCAGCCAACCTAAGAGGCTATACCGAGAAACTTTGATGAAGTATGTGGTAAGTAGTCAAGAAAAACCCCAAAACTTTCCCATTTATTCTATGCATTTAGACATGGACTCTTTTATCTTGTACAACACCGAGATTCAAACCCCAACTGATGTTAAAATTGTGGCTTTAAGTCAGGATGAATTCCTAGACAAAGAATCCATAATTCAGATTCAAGAAGTCTTGCAAAACAAGAAATTCATAGTCACACATGAGGAATCCCATGAGACTGAAAATCCAACTATGCCTGCTGAGTAAATTGAAAAATCTCCTAATACCAGTTCAAATCAAGAAAACCTATGGTATCTAGAGTTTGATGGATCTGTTAACAAGCTAGGAGCAGGGGTAGGGGTTTGGATACATAATATGAAGGATGACCACGCTGAGGGACATGCATTTAGATTGAATTTCAGGTGTACTAACAACATGGACGAATATGAAGCCCCCCTCTTAGGGCTCAAAGTGATCAAAAGCTTAGGTGCAGCTCGAATATCAATTTTGGGAGATTCTGACCTCATCATTCAACAAATAAAGGGTAACTTTATTACAAATGATCTTAGGCTGAGATCATACAGAGCTGCTACAATGGAAATTCTCAACACCGTTCTTGAATCCCAATTTACCAAGATTCCAAGGAATCAAAATCTGCATGCTCATAGTCTAGCAACCTTTGCAAGCACTTGCAAATTGCCATTTAAGCCCAATCACCAATTCACTTCCGAAATCAAACACAGACCTGCTGTACCAGATAATGTCAAAAACTGGCAGGTGTTTGAAAATGACACACAAATCAACAATTTCCTGACGTTGAAAGAGGAGTTCTCAAGCAAAAAAATGGATTCCAACACAATAGATGAAAGGAATCAAATAGACAAAGTTCAAACACATATCTCTGCTGAAATAGCAAACCAAATTATACATCCCACTAAGTTTACCAAAACAGATTTACGGGAACTTCATGAAAAAGTAGGTTAGGATGTAATTGCAACAGAGTGTGAAGTCATTGAGTTGAAGGATAATTCTCTACCTACAGGCCTCACTCCTTTAGAGAACATTTTTGACTTAAATGACATCTCTAGGAAACCTAAAATGCAGCCATTAAACGTAGAAATTGAGGACTATAATTTAGGAACTACAGAAAATCCCAAAATGATAAAATTGTCCAAAGCTCTACCTCCTGACCAAAAACTCAAGTATATTGAACTATTCAAAGAATTTCAAGATGTCTTTGCATGGAGTTATGAGGACCTAAAGTCTTATGACACTACAGTCATACAACACAGGATACCTCTAAAAAAACCAAAAACCTTTCAAACAGAAACTTAGAAGGGTCAACCCTGTGGTGCTCCCTTTTCTTGAGAAAGAAGTTAAGAGAATGTATGAAGCTGGAATTATAGCTCCAATCAGATTTTCAGAATGGGTTTCAAATTTAGTGCCCACTAGAAAGAAGACAGGGGAGATTAGGCTGTGTGTTGATTTGAGAAATTTGAACAAAGTCTCTTTAAAGGATAATTACCCTTTACCCAAAATGGATCACATTCTACAAAGGGTAGTGGGTGCTTCAAGGATATCACTGTTAGATGGATTCTCAAGCTTCAATCAAATCCTAATGCACCCAGATGATCAAGATAAAACTGCTTTCACAACCCCTTGGGGGATATTCAAATATGTGAAAATGCCTTTTGGACTCAAGAATGCAGGAGCAACTTTTCAAAGAGCCATGGATATTGCTTTTGCTAAAGAGATCCATGACTTTTTAGTCATTTACCTAGATGACCTTACAACTTTCTCCAAATCAGATCAAGAACACCTAGATCATCTCAGGCAAGTATTCTTAATTTGCAGAAAATATGGTATATCACTAAATCCAAAGAAATCATTGTTTGGCCTAGAAGAAGGAAAATTATTGGGCCATATCATCTCTGAAGAAGGAATTAGAATTGATCCGAACATAATACAAGGTATCTTGCAAGTCCCTCACCCTAGAAACATTAAAGAACTACAAGCCTTTTTGGGGAAGATCAACTTTTTAAGAAGATTCATACCAAATCTGGCCGAGCTAATAAGATTGTTGAACAACATGCTGAACAAGGACTCCAAGGTTAAGTGGACAATAGAGGCTAAGAAAGCCTTTGAAGAAATCAAAAAAGCTTTGACTCAAACACCAGTCCTCACAAGCCCCAATTTTGACAAGGACTTTATCATATTCTCATTTGCATCAGAACATACAATTACTGCTGTCTTGCTTCAAAAAGATGACCAGGGATATGAAAAACCCATAGCCTTCTTCAGCAAAGCCCTTAGATATGTTCCATTCAAATATAAAATCATGGAGAAACAAGCATATGCACTTGTAAAGGCCATCAAGGACTTTAGAGTTTACATCTTGTACTCTCATGTGATTGCTTATGTGCCCAACACTATTGTTAAAGACATCCTAGCCCAAGAAGGAATTGAAGGCAAAAGGGACAAATGGATAGCTACCATACTAGAATATGACATTGAAATTAAACCAACAAAACTGATAAAAGGACAAGGACTAGCTAAACTCATGACTGAAACCAACTTGCAAGCCCTTGACATAAATCAACTAGATAATGAGCAGGAGATGGTGACTCCACAGATCAATCAAGCCTTTTTACAATCACCCTGGTATGCTGACATATCTTTTGTATTATTATACCTGCAAGCTCCTCCAGGATTATCTAGAACTAAGAATATATTTTTGAATATGAAATCTTCCAAGTTTTGCATTTTAGATCATGCTCTCTTTTGGAAAAATCATGAAGGTGTTTTATTAAACTGCCTAATCAAAGAAGAAACTGACAAAGTACTTAAAGAATTTCATGCAGGAGATTGTGGTGGACACTTGTATTGGGAACCAACTGCTGATAAGATCCTAAGGGCTGGATTTTATTGGCCCACCCTATTTGCTAATGTGAAAAAATATGTAACTTCTTGCCACAAATGCCAAATTTTTGAAGCCAAGAAAAAGTTGTTGCCTTTGCCCCTCAAGCCCATTTCCACTGAAAAACCATTTCAACAATGGGGTTTAGACTTCATTGGGGAAATCCACCCTTCATCCTTTGGCCAACACAAATGGATTTTGACTGCTACAGACTATTTTACCAAGTAGATAGAGGCCATCCCTTGTAGGCAAGCCAATGACTCAGTAATCATGCAATTCCTTGAGACCAACATCTTGTTTAGGTTTGGATGCCCTGAGAAAATCATTACAGACAATGTTGCTACCTTTAAGTCTAAGAGAATGATTAACTTTTGCCATAAATACCACATTACCTTGGGCCATTCTACAACCTATTACCCTCAAGGTAATGGCCTAGCTGAATCCTCCAACAAGAGCTTGATCAACATCATTAAGAAAGTCTTGGAGGAGAACAAGAAAAATTGGCATAAAAAGCTTGTAAATGCACTATGGGAAGATAGATTGACCACTAAGAGATCTATTGGGACCAGTCCCTATCAATTGATTTATGGAATGGAGGCAGTATTCCCTTCTTCTTTGGGAATCCCAGTGATAAAGTTGCTACAAGAGATACAGGCAGAACCTAATGATATTCAAAGAAGGATAAATCAAACTATTCAGTTGCAACAAACAAGAGAGGAGGCCTATCATAGAGCTCAAGTTCTACAAGAAAAGCTTAAAAAGATATTTGATAAAAGAACCAAAGCAGAGGATTTCTTCATTGGGGATAAATTTTTAAAGTGGGATTCCAGAGGAGAAGATAGGGGAAAACATGGAAAATTTGATTTCTTATGGAGAGGACCATTTATCATTCAGACTGTACAAGGAAATAACACCTACTTTTTGAAAAGCTTGGATGGTACAGAGGCAGATGATGGACCAGTCAATGGCCGAATGCTGAAGCATTATTTTGAGCTACTTTGTTAAAGATAGCAGCACTTCAATTTGTACATAGTAGTGTTTACTTTCTGCAGTTATTACAGCAATAAGATAGGGAATAGGTTACAACAAATTTTGAGGAAAAGGCAAGGAATTGTGCCACCTTTGGGTATTGCATTTTAAGCCTATCAGAAGAAGCTGAAGAAGCAGATTTGGGAGCTGTGAAAATGATGAGAAATAATCAAACGGAGTACCCAAAACAGAGTTGCAATTTTTGGAATGAGTCCATGAGAAATACAAACATTGCAAAGGAGCCATTTTGTGAACAACAAAGGAGAAATTTTAGAATATAGCAAGAACTGAATATAAGGCCATCTGACTTGTTGTTCTGGAATTTCCACTAAGAAAAGCCATCCCCAGTGGAGTCGCCAATGATGTTATCACTCAGGTTGTTCCCCAAAACTTGTGAGAAAAGGGAATACGACCGAGGTAACCACTAACCAATCTTTTAGATGCAATTTCTAGCCAAACTGCATCCAGAGAGGGCTCTCTCTTTATAATTTAACTTTGTTTTTTGAAGTATTTTATGGTAGTTATGATGTGCAGAATTTTGTATTAAGTTTGTTTGGATGGTGATTTTCCTCTTTGGACCACGTTGTAACTCTGATATTTTTTAATACAAAGGCTATTGAAGTGCACTGCTGCTGGACCATCTGAATGTGGATTTGATGTTCTGGGCTCTGCTATAGAATTCCTGTGTCTTTCTATGGATCAATAAGTAGTTCTAAACTATGTTTTGTG
Organism: Pinus taeda; assembly: GCA_000404065.3. NCBI lineage: Eukaryota > Viridiplantae > Streptophyta > Pinopsida > Pinales > Pinaceae > Pinus > Pinus taeda. The sequence continues at coordinate 28,671 of APFE030439199.1, forward strand.
TTTTCTATGTTTGCAAATTTCATATATGTCTCATAATCTTAGCAACAGGGAAAAAGAATAGCCCAAAACTTGTTTAAATACACTCCGTGTTCAATTCCTGCTATTATTTACATTTTCTTCAGAATTAGGATAAACAGAAATTCTTAGATGCTTCTGTTCCCACTGATTCTTTCACTTTGAAGATTACCAAGAATTCTTTACTTCTCCTTGATAATATTCATGCACTTTCCCTCTGCCATCATGATGAAGGATTCTTGACTGCCCTTCACCCACTGGCTTACATTCCATCAATTTCTAAATTTCAATATTGTTCCAAAACTGATCATCTTGCTCTGTAGTATTGCCCTTTATCAGAGAAACACACTCAGCAGTCCATCTTCATAGACTCCATTGTCCAATGGAATAAAATATTTCAGACTTGCATCCTAGCTCTGTTTAAAATCACCATCCAAACAAAATTAATACAAAACTCTGCACATCATAACTAGCATAAAATAATTCAAAAAACAAAGTTAAATTATAAAGAGAGAGCCCTCTCTGGATGCAGTTTGGCTAGAAATTGCATCTAAAAGATTGGTTAGTGGATACCTCGGCCGTATTCCCTTTTCTCACAATTTTTGGGGAACAGCCTAAGTGATAACATAGAGGCTCATCAGGAATTGAAAATTGATAAATGGATAAATTAGAGAAACACTTGGGGAGTAAGATTTGATGATTAACTATTTGAGATAAGAGGTCCAAAATAGACTCAATGGGAAAAACTTATCATCTAGACCTCCTTCTAGCACCAGTTGTTGATGATGCTAGAAATTTGTCATCCAAGGGGTCTCCCTGATGTGAAGTCCCAATTAGACCTCACACTGTTGGGAGTAGGAGCCCCATCCGGAATATCGACCCGGTTTCCATGTATTCTTATAGATTTGCCTTGGCTCTAACTGCCAATAAGAGAGGAATGCATAGCGCCTTTGAAAAGAAAGAATGTTTTCTTGGTGAATGTTTGATTGTATGTGTGTTAAATTTCTTTCACTATAGAGGGGAGGAAAATTTAGCCTCTAAGAGAGAGGTAGTAGTACCACCCTAGTAGAGACACATGAAAAATAAGGATCCGTACAACATCAAGAGGAATATTCCACACAAGATGCGATGGTCATTACAACTAATCAATTAGAAAGATATGTCTATTATCCTATAGAATAGTGCACAAGGATGGGACAACAATAATGACCATTACAGCACATTCTCAATAATATAAGCACTAAAATAACCGAAATAGTTCAACTACTTTAGCACAAATGGAAGCAAACATGAAATATGAAAATCCGTAGAACAATCTTACAAATTTTTATAATCCATGCATGAAGAATGTCCTGGCCTTGAAGGCTTCTGTTATTAAGTAAAAATTCCAAGACACATGTATACAATGAACATCACTAGCTCCAAGAGTGGAGCATTGGAACCACTCCATTCTCCTCAAAATAACTAGCTTATTTCTCTAGTGACTTGCGAGAATAGCCAAGGGGAAAAGTCCTTTACTCATACAATGAGGGTGTATATATAACCAAGAGGTGATGCTTCACCTTCCTTGTGACTCTTTGGCTACCCTCATGAATCTTTTACTTCCTATTAATTTTTGACCTTACATGACTCTTGATATTATGAATGTGTCCTTTTGACATCCACTTTACAATACATTTCGAATAGGTAATTACATAATCCACAATTATGATGTGGAATTTGATGACTTGTGACAAGACATGACATGACACTGATGACATGAACTGCATGATGGTGTGGAATGAAAAGTTGTCCTTCTTATTGCTTCTTTCTTGTGTCTTCTTGAAAATATGGTACATTATTATAAGAAGAGCTTCGATGTAAATCACATGAAAAAGACATTTGTCGACGCGTTTCGAACCAACTAGTGTGGTTCATCGTCAGGACAAGTTGAAGAAACGGATCTGGCCTAGCATGTTAAATAGACTGAGCAGAGACTCCAACGGCTACATAAACACTTTTTTGACTCTAGGACCCAGGCTAAAATTATATTAATAAATTTAATATTATTATTAAGATTAATAATATATTATTTTATTTCTAGAAATAAACAAAATTAGGTACAATGAATAGTATCATAAGTAATTTATTTAATTAAATAACTTTATGTTGTTAATAGAATAATACTAATGGTTATTGAAAATTATTATTTGCGTGAATGAATTCTTTTGAAGAAATAAATTGGATTACATAAATAAAATCTATTCTTATTTAAAAAATAATAATAATAGGATGTTAGGATAAAATAAGAATCAATGACTAAATATATAATTTTACTGGTAATAAGTAATTAAATTATTAACTAACTATATATATGAATTGTTTATTAAAGGTATGTTAATTTGTATATAAAATTATACTAATTACTATTGATGTAATATCATATTATATCTGTTTATAAAATTATTAAATTTACTAATTAATAATACTAATCTTAAGAGGTTAGTTGGAAAAGTAAATGAGAATGTTCAATAAATAATTTAATTTTATTGAGAATAAATATAATATATAATTATATGATAATATATATATTATTTTAATCATATTAAATAGTGATAGAAAAATATTTAGAAAAAGCCATACTTAATTCTGTTAGTTAAAAGAGTTGAATATAAATAACTAAAATGTAGCAATCCCACCTATAAATAAGAATAAGAATAACATAATTATCATACTTTATATATACCAATAATAATGACCTTATGAATTAAATAATTAACTACCAAAACAGGTAAAGGACACTCATCAATGAGAAAATCATACTTCTAGATAAAATCAAATTAGATTAATACCTAAAATTATGTTAATAATGATCATAAATAAATACAGGAGGATATATATTTATATACTCGAAAATATTAAGCAATCCGAACAAGAAGAAAGCACCCTGGATGTACAAAGGGGGAAGGAAGAAACCTTAAGATGACAGGGCAGGGATCCAACTTCTACTTACCTTCCAACCATCATCTCTGTTGAGATTGTTGGGTCTTCGCTCAATTTCAATAGCTTCCCTTAACTTGCGATGATGGAACCGATCCACCTTGGCAATGACTTTGGCCTCCTCAATGCAGACACGATGCTTGGTCTTGTCCACATGCTCTGCTAAGGCTGAGGACTTTGTTCTTCCATGCCTCAGGTCTGCTGCATGTTCGCAAATTCTCTGCTGGATGGAGCGCCCTGTTTCCCCTATATATGGTGTCCCACAAGAGCAAGGAACCAGATAAACACCCTTCATGTCTTTGGGGTTAACATGATCCTTCACCGACCGCAGGGAATTATGTATGGTTCTGAGGGGCCTGAAGGTAGAGGGAATATCAAACTTTCTAAGGATCCGAGCAATCTTGTCCGTGGTCCCTTGGATATAGGGAAGATGGACACCTAGATGGCTCTCCTTAGGCGCTTTCTTAATCAACGCATTTTTAGAGGCTTTCAGGAAAGCCTTCCGCCCTAGGTCCCTACTATATCCGTTTTCCACAAAGACATCAAGGAGGTGGGATCTCTCTCCATCTAGGCTCTCATTATCCGAAATCCTAAGGGCATGCGTAGCTAGGGTATTAAGAACACCCATCTTTTGAGCAGGGAAATGATGGGAATCAGCGTGAAGATACTGTTCTGTGTGCGTTTTCTTACGGTATACCGCGTGGGAGAGAGAGCCGTCCTTCTTCCTAGAAATAAGAATATCCAGGAAAGGGAGGCTGCCATTGACCTCTTTTTCCATGGTGAACTTAATAGCCGAGGACTGGCCATTGAGGTGATCCAGGAAACGATCCAGCTCCTCATGGCCATGGGACCAGATGACATTAGTGTCATCGACATACCTTTTCCAAAGCTTAGGAGGGAGACGAGCCGAGGCAAGAGCCTTAGCTTCGAAATCTTCCATAAAGAGATTCGCCACGATTGGGGAGAGGGGAGAACCCATGGCAACACCACAGGTCTGCTCGAAGAAATCACCCTCGAAACTAAAGAACGTGGACGTGAGACATACCTCAACCAGATGAGCGGTATCAAGATCTGTTAGGTGATAGATCACTTCCATGGCCTCTTTTATAGGTATGCAAGTGTACAAGGAGAACACATCAAAGCTGACAAGAATGTCCTCAGGGTCAAGCCTAATATCCTTGAGATCCATGATGAAGGATGCAGAGTCCTTAACGAAGGAATCGGTATGGCCAACCAGGGGCTTAAGCTTAAGAGCCAGAAACTTGGCTAGAAGGTAGGTCGGACCCCCGATGGTGTTGACGATAGGCCTCAGAGGGATCCCTTCCTTGTGGATTTTAGTCACCCCATAGATTCTAGGAGCGATGGGATTGCTCTCAATGAGCTTACTGGATAGGTCACCCATCGAGTTACTAGACTTGATGGCATGAGCCACTGTCCTAGAGCCATGGGTTCTCCCCTCTCCCCGATCGTGGCGAATCTCTTTATGGAAGATTTCGAAGCCAAGGCTCTTGCCTCGGCTCGTCTCCCTCCTAAGCTTTGGAAAATGTATGTAGATGACACTAATGTCATCTGGTCCGATGGCCATGAGGAGCTGGATCGTTTCCTGGATCACCTCAATGGCCAGTCCTCGGCTATTAAGTTCACCATGGAAAAAGAGGTCAATGGCAACCTCCCTTTCCTCGATATTCTTATTTCTAGGAAGAAGGACGACTCTCTCTCCCACGCGGTATACCGTAAGAAAACGCACACAGAGCAGTATCTTCACGCCGATTCCCATCATTTCCCTGCTCAGAAGATGGGTGTTCTTAATACCCTAGCTACGCGTGCCCTCAGGATTTCGGATAATGAGAGCCTGGATGGAGAGAGATCCCACCTCCTTGATGTCTTTGTGGAAAACAGATATAGTAGGCACCTAGGGCGGAAAGCTTTCCTGAAAGCCTCTAAAAATGCGTTGATTAAGAAAGAGCCTAAGGAGCGCCATCTAGGTGTCCATCTTCCCTATATCCAAGGGACCACGGACAAGATTGCTCGGATCCTTAGAAAGTTTGATATTCCCTCTACCTTCAGGCCCCTCAGAACCATACGTAATTCCCTGCGGTCGGTGAAGGATCCTGTTAACCCCAAAGACATGAAGGGTGTTTATCTGATTCCTTGCTCTTGTGGGACACCCTATATAGGGGAAACAGGGCGCTCCATCCAACAGAGAATTTGCGAACATGCAGCAGACCTGAGGCATGGAAGAACAAAGTCCTCAGCCTTAGCAGAGCATGTGGACAAGACAAGCATCATGTCTGCATTGAGGAGGCCAAAGTCATTGCCAGGGTGGATCGGTTCCATCATCGCAAGTTAAGGGAAGCTATTGAAATTGAGCGAAGACCCAACAATCTCAACAGAGATGATGGTTGGAAGGTAAGTAGAAGTTGGATCCCTGCCCTGTCATCTTAAGGTTTCTTCCTTCCCCCTTTGTACATCCAGGGTGCTTTCTTCTTGTTCGGATTGCTTAATATTTTCGAGTATATAAATATATATCCTCCTGTATTTATTTATGATCATTATTAACATAATTTTAGGTATTAATCTAATTTGATTTTATCTAGAAGTATGATTTTCTCATTGATGAGTGTCCTTTACCTGTTTTGGTAGTTAATTATTTAATTCATAAGGTCATTATTATTGGTATATATAAAGTATGATAATTATGTTATTCTTATTCTTATTTATAGGTGGGATTGCTACATTTTAGTTATTTATATTCAACTCTTTTAACTAACAGAATTAAGTATGGCTTTTTCTAAATATTTTTCTATCACTATTTAATATGATTAAAATAATTCATATATAATATATAATATATATATAATAATATATATATTTATAGTAAATTAAAAGAAATTAAAGTATTTAATAAACATTCTCATTTACGTTTCAAACTAACCTCGAAAGATTAGTATTATTAATTAGTAAATTTAATAAATTTTATAAACATATATAATATGATATTACATCAATAGTAATTAGTATAATTTTATATACAAATTAATAGACCTTTAATAAACAATTCATATATATAGTTAGTTAATAATTTAATTACTTATTACCAGTAAAATTATATATTTATTCATTTATTCTTATTTTATCCTAACATCCTATTATTATTATTTTTTAAATAAGAATAGATTTTATTTATGTAACCCAATTTATTTCTTCAAAAGAATTCATTCACGCAAATAATAATTTTCAATAACCATTAGTATTATTCTATTAACAACATAAGTTATTTAATTAAATAAATTACTTATGATACTATTCATTGTACCTAATTTTGTTTATTTCTAGAAATAAAATAATATATTATTAATCTTAATAATAATATTAAATTTATTGATATAATTTTAGCCTGGGTCCTAGAGTCAAAAATAGCCGTTATGTAGCCGTTGGAGTCTCTGTCAGTCTATTTAACATGCTAGGCCAGATCTGTTTCTTCAACTTGTCCTGACGATGAACCACACTGGTTGGTTCAAAACGCGTCGACAAATGTCTTTTTCATGTGATTTACGCCGAAGCTCTTCTTATAACTATGATGGATCACAGAAGCCTCAATTCTACAATATGGTACATGTTCTTCTTCTTCCTCCTTATGACTCGAAGACGAGGAGTCTTCCATGTGATATTGATCTTCAGCTTCTGTTAGAGTTTGGTGTTCCTTCGTATTCTCACTTGATGATCATCTTATTTCTTCAACTCCATATGTTTGTTCTAGCATGTATTCCCCCTCCATATCCTTCTTCATCATATTTCCATAGCATGATAGAGTACATGTGTATGCAATCCACTCAAGACAAGACAATATCAGTCCGATAAACCCCTAATCTAAGGTGCTGCATATTGATCCATTAACTGAACCGGAATTGGATGACATACCAAGAAAGAGGCTTAATAACTGCACAATTATGTAGCTCAAGCTGTTAGGGTTGATCTTGAGCATTGAGACTACACAATGTGCAATTCAGGTTGGGTTGAGGAAGAAAACTACGCAATATGGGAGTTGAGAGTGATAAGTTGAGGGGATGGGCACTGGATCAACTTATTGCATAGTTCTTAAGGAGGTATGAGCCCAAGTGACTACTCAATTGTGCATCTCAGGGAGTCAGTGGTGAGCTTGAGCCTTGATATTGCATTGTGTGTAGTTCAGGTAGGATTGGGGAGACAAATTACATAGTTTCTAGATTCAGTGAGCTTCTCTGCGGGGTTTTACACTTCTTAGGAGAACTGCATAGTCCAGGGAGGAAGAAGAGGTTGGGCCATTGTGTATTTGTGTAGTTCAAGAGATCTAGGATCAGCTTGAGGCTAGAGATTACACAATGCATAGTTAAGTATAGGATGGTAGGAGTAATTACCCAATTCGGGGGGCCAAGGTCTGGGTTTGAGTAATGAGGTTGTGAAATGCATAGTTTTGGGAGGCAGAGAAAACAAATTACGTAGTTCCAAGAGACAAGGTCATTGCTTGAGGGCTGAGACTACACAATGCGCAATTCGGGAGGGCTGGATGAGGCTAGGTTGTTGATTTTTTTTTGAAATTTAGCTAAGTGTGGGACCGAAGAGACTGTTGTGAATAGTGATAGGACTTGAATTTTATCACACACTTGAAACACTATGACGCCACAACAACATAGATCATATGAAACACATTAAAAACATATTTCCCTCAATACGACAACTTTGTGATGACTTTATGACAAGTGCAACAGTAAAGGTAAACTTTGTGATGACCATGACGACACTTGTGTGACATTGCTTAAAAATTTGGGAAAGAGTGTAACTAATGTTTACATCCTTGTTCACACAAATATAACCCCTTTAAACCACCATAATAAGCATACATACATTGTGCGACAACTAACATGCGAAAATATGACAATTACTAAAGTGTGAACGACTTTTGCAATATGGGAACAACAATGAAAGTAACAGATAACAGAGAAAAGAGTCATGAAAATAATTAAAGTTAAATCTATTGAAAGTGACAACCGGAAACATGAAAATGACACTTGCAAAAACAAAGGTGCGTGGGAGTAATACTTTGCAAAACTCACTGAAATGGAAGTACAAATGCAACTAGAATGTGAGAAACTGTCATTGGCAATGCACACTGATTGTCAACATTGATTGAACATTACATGGGCATAGTATTGATGGAACATGCTATGCTTTTCCAAGCTTGCATAAAAGAATGTGCTCATGCACATTTTGCGGACTAAGCATGTGATCCAAATGGAAAATGGCATCCACCCATGGTATTCATCTACCCATAGTATTCATCCACCCATGGTATTGTAAGTGTCATCCACCAATGGTATTCATTCAGCCATGGTATTGTAAGTGGCATCCACACTTGGTATTCATCCTCCCATGGTATATATCCACTCATGTAATTTTCCCATGGTGTTTTAAGTGACATCCACCAATGGTATTCATTCTCCCATGGTATTTACCCACCCATGGAATTTACCTATGGTATTGTAATGAAAAAAGGCTATAATTAATAGCCAGCATCAAGATTATGGGTCAACCGCACAAAACCCTTGTCATCAAGTACATTTTCTAGGCCGCACGTTGTTAGTATCACAATTGGTCACAAGCATTACATGGTATCTCTATCCTCAAATCTTCATTTTTCATGGTTATGGGTCATCCACAAACCTACGCTTCATTGAAGTCCATTTACTAGGCTGCATACTATTAGTATCACATTTGATCACAAGAATTACAAGGTATCTCTATCCTCAAATCTTCGTTCATCATGGTTATGGGTTAACCACACAAAACCCTTGTCTTTAGTGGCTCTTCATATTCAACAAAGGCTTCTCAAGAGGGAACTTCATGCAATGGGGACCATTGCTTCTTAAGATGGGAGGTATGATCTGAATGGAAAATGACATCCACCCATGGTGAGAGAGAGAGAGAGAGAGAGTTCATAGTAAATCAACACATCAAAATCAACAATTGATAGAATAGTCAAACATGTAATGAAGAGAAATAGAAACCATCCAAGCCTTCCTTCTGAAATTTGGACCTCCTAATCTTCTTCCTGCTTCGTTAGAACATAAATCTCAAGATACAAATAAATGTTATGTTAATGATGGAGGAAAGGTTCCTTTATATAGACTTTTGAGGATGTTTGTAGATTTTTACTTGTAGATTCAACAACTCATGTGATATGAGAAAACATAAGATAAGAGTCTACTCCACTCTTCAGGGGGAACCAAAATTGATTGATGCAAATAATAAGAAGAAAAGGAAGAATATCAATCGTACATAACACAATATTTTTCTGCGGAAAGAAATTTCTCAAAACCCTGACTATCTATATTGCATTAACCAGAATATCTAAGAAGAAAATACAATGCTTGTTCAACCTGAACAATTCCTGCACAAGTACAATCTATCTCTTTGACTCATAAGCCAACACTTAGCCAATTCTACTGCTTGCCAAGCCCCTACTTCATTGCACAATTCCTGAGAGAATTAACCCATATTTAATTAGGAAATCCACTCTCCATAACTACACAATACATCCATAGGCCCTCAATTGATTGCATTCACCATCTATACAATTCAGAAAATTATACAACCGATAGTACATTATCCCTAAACTTTAATCTCAACTGGGTCTTCCTCTGAATTGACATGCATGATTTATTTATGAGTGAATCTCCAGTTAATTGGTGTGGTACCGAGGATGCACTTGTGCCCGTCCCCACTACTAGACCTCCTACTAGTTCCTCCAACAATTAGAACTAATTTAACTGACTATAACGCAGTTAAACTGAGTTAATTAATTACAATTCAAAAGAACTCAAACTGGGCCCCTAAAATTGAGGGATCACTCTACATGAATCTAGATAAACTTCAAACTCGAATTTCCTAACTCAAATAAGTCCATTTAACTTAGTTAACTATTACAAGTTGCTATGAGAATAGAGTTTCGATTTAATTCACAATTTAATTCAAGGAAAAATTAAATTGGAATTTCTTTTTGCTATTTTTAACACTCCCTCTCAACAAGAAAGGGATTATCAGCTACCCCGATCCTACCTCTATGAAACTAAAATTTTAATCTTGACAATGTTGGGTCCATATAATACTAGTGATTACCCCATTAATATTGTAGTTGTACCCCTTATTAATATTGTTGTGTCCCTATTGTACCCATATTATTATTACTGTGCCCCATAGAATCCCTCTATTGTTATTTTTGTGGCTTTATATTATTATT
>APFE030439199.1:46183-148625 GCA_000404065.3 Pinus taeda
TATATATAGAAGTTAGGTCTTTCTAATTCCCATATAAGTTACATTTTTTAATAAATTAATAACGTAAACAACATCTGTAAGTTTTTCTTTTATATAATTTAAGGTATGATAACTAACTCCCATTAAATTATCAATTTGACTTTTTGACTGCGGTCCCTAAGTCAAAATTAGTCGTTGATCAAGATAGCCGTTGGAGGCTCTGCTCAGACCATTTAAGCATGCAAAACTGGATTTGTTTCTTCAACTTGTCCTGACGATGAACCACATTGGTTGGTTCGAAACGCATCAACAAATGTCTGTCTACATGTGATTTACGTTGAAGTTATTCTTTCAATCAAACTTCTTGTTACTTCTTCATTATTGAATATATAAATCCATCTCCTTTCCCTGCCTCAACCCCCCACCCCACCAAGATATCTAGGTTTCATTGGTTATTAAGCACATTTGAATGAGGTTTTGATCCAATATTTAATTTCCTAAACATTAAATTAGGAGTTTTACATGCTTGTAAACTTATATTATTACTTGCATAAATGAAGAATGAAGAAGGTTTTATTTGTTTTCCTTGTGCATAGGTTTTAAGGAAAAGTTAGAAATATAATAGATTAATTGGGAATCACACCAAAGCAAATGATAACCATAGTGTACTAAAGTTCTTCTCTTAATCTTTTCCATTTATTTTTAATGAGCATGTTAGTCCTAGATGAATTTAGATAATAATATATCCTTTTGTGCATCAATGAACCTAACGTATTCAAAGAAAGGACCTATTTAAATTATAAATAATGAAATGGAAGGAATTGTTTAAATTATAAATAATGAAATATCTTGTAAAACCATGGTAGAGAAATTAAATGCCATATCTATATTGTAACAACCCTTTTTAAGCCCCAAATTTTATAATTGTAATTAAGACTTATAATGATGGAAATGGCTAGGATGGATATCTTGACAAATTTTATTTGATGTAATTCACTTTATTTAATATAATGCCAAAAGCTAAAGAAGAAAGCAACCAACATAGATCCCAATATCTGAGAGGAAGTCGCAAGGGGGAATATGGAAGTTCCCTATCTATCCTGAATTTAATGTCTAGTTTTGATTTGGTAGTTGAACTACCCAATAACTAGTCATTATGAAATAGAATGGGAGTGTGTAACATACCTCCTGAGCCTACCTGGGAAATTAGCCCCTAGGCTCCATCAATTTAATGTTTTCTTCATTTACAGTTAAGTTTTAGTGACCATCACAAGTGTAATTAACTAACTGTTACATATACGGTGATTATTGTGGCAACCATACACATAGTGTGGACAACATCAAGGTAATGAACCTACCTCATAAGCACCATACTACAATATTCTTTAGATCAACCCTTAGGCTTAAGCCACAACTTGGAGAAAGGGTTAAATCCTAGCATGCAAGAGCAGCTAAAATAGCTTCATTATGCATGGCATAGAAAATTTTGAATCATCAATAATAGTATTAGAGGCATTCCTCCATAATTGTTCCACATGCATGAATATTTTCCAATGCATCACATAACACTAGAGCATACTATCTTCCTTTATTAATTGTAATGATGATCATAACTACCTTGACATGCATATGCGATCACACAAGAGTCATAGGCATAAGAAATCCATCATTCCCATACGAGAGGTAATTTAACCATCCATATATCTGAACTGTATGATTTCATATCATAATAAGTAAGGATTAACATAAAACATATACCATGAAAGTGAATCTGGCCAGAATGGAGGAGAACACCAATAAATCTACTCTTATATAATTCATTCAGTCATTCTCATGGCGAATAATATTAAGCAAATCCTTTCATAGAAAAATTGAACGATAAAAGAGAGAGAGTAAGAAATCAACATACAAAACATCCATGCAAGAGTATCCAACTAGGATAGAAGAAGAACATCACTTGGAGAGCGGAGCACCTCCACCCAACCATGAATCACCTCTAATTCCCCCCGATCTAAGGTTCTTGCCATGGATCAAATGCCTCCAATTAATCTATGTAATGGGTATTTAATACCCTCTTTCATGATATAGTTTCCTTTAGCAACGTCCCGCTTTTAGGTGGATTTTTCATCCAATTGCCTAGGTCTTTTTCGGAAAAGCTCGCCTTTATCTCTTGCAAAGATTTTGTGTTTCTTTTCCTTGATGGATATCTATCTCCAATCCATCAAATCTTATCTAGAATCACATCTAGAAGCTTATCATGAAAGATTTTTCCTATCCCATTCCTCAACTGGATTTGGCAAGAATCTCATCTCTTGGTGTCTCGCTTTTCCAAGTGATTTATTTATTAATATATTTAGTAAGATATTTGTTTTCAATATTACTTATCACACCTAGCTTTTCTCAGCATAGGTTACAATAGGGTAACAAACAAGGGAGGGGTGTTACATACTCAACCCCTTTAATTTTACACCATCCTGAGTGTATCCCTGCATCATGTCCTCGTTCACAGGCAGCTGGTTTTTGAATCCACAGTTCCCATGACATTGTCGTTTGATGTAAATATTTCGATGTATATCAGTTACAAGGAGTGCTCCCAACACATCTCCTTTCATAGCTACCTGAAACATTGTTTTCAACAGTTTGTAAGGAATTTTAGATGCAGAAATGCACTAAATTTACCATGATCAAGATAATTTTTCACTCAATACTATTAAGACAACTATGGCTTATATTGCCCATTATTCATTTTATTTGAAGAATGCATGTTCTCCCCCTGCAGTCTTCCAAGCCTTGGTGTTCTTGCAAAACACTTGCTTCTTGCAGTTTCTTTGCATACAACAAGTCAGCTAGCATATGCATAAAACATTATAGCAGGTTAACTCACATATCATCATAATCACATATATTCATCATAATCATATGTATGCCATACTGCAAATAACCTGTTACTTATTCTTGATCCACTCCTTAACTCCATTTGTTGTGCAACTTCCAGATCGGTTGCCCTGCCAGACACCCACCTAGTGTCTTCACGCACACCTAGGCGTATTACACACATAGTTATACATATCATGTTTAAATCCTGCCATGCATATATCCATACTGGTACCATATGTACTGCTTGTACATAGTACAATATGTACCCTTTCATATCCTACCAATGTCCATAGCATCACCTGCATGATATACACTTATCCATATGTTTTTAATCAGGTTAGCAGTATGCCAACCATTCCTTTATCTATTTCTGGTAAGTAGAACAACTATGTTTATTTTCTTGCTAAGGAATTTTATGGACCTGTTCCATTTCTATAATAGTCATCATGCACACCATAATAATATCATAACAGTCATTAGGCATACTAGAACTCAATCATACCCATAACTTTTAGTATTGGGATTAAATCTGTCATCTGTACCAATTTCTAACAATAATGAAATACATCCTAAAGCTGACTATGATACTCAGCCTGTCATACATATTTGGAGTCTCATGCCCATCATAACAATTTGGTTAGTTCTTAATAATCATTCCATACTTAAATAATCATGTCATAGGATTTCCTTCTTCCAAAGCCTTGTTGGTTCGTGTAGGTCTAAACATTATGTTTAATCAGTATGCACCTGCATACAATTCCCATGCAAGAGTTATAAGTGAAAACTTATATTACTCTCCACTTCACATCCTTAAAACCAAGGAATTGGTTATCCTCTCTTATCTTATGTTAGCATTAGATTTTAAAATAATTATGAGTGGTAATTCGACAAATTTTTTTTGCCTTCCCCATTTTCTGCTTACTATCTCCGAGGCATTCTCGGAAGTAGCATCAAAACTTGCTTATGTATGTATATTGGATGTGCCTTTGAGGTTAGTCCATTGACCTCCTTATCATATTAAGTATGTATACAATAGGTTGTATCATTTTTTAATACCCACTTGACAATCTCATTCCTGGTTTAGGTTCTTAATTTCCCTGAGTTATGTTATTTCTTAGATAACATATACTCATAATTTGATTCTAGATATGGATATGATAAAATGGCTTATCTCTATATTCCATTCATGAGTTGATATTTTATTTAAGCTTTGTTCTTATATGGCAACCATACAGTCTTAATTTTAGTAGGTTGATCATGTCATCTATCAACCACTCATTGCTTACTGAACTAATTGGTTTTGATCCTGTTTCATTATAGTTTTCTAGGGAGTCTAAAACTATCCAACAACTTTTATGTTATCATTGGTATAATGCCTTGCTCATATTTTCATTTAATGATTGTTAAGTCATCGTAGTTTAAACTTGGATTTCTTATCCAAAACCATTTGCACACCAGATTACAGGATAACTTCTTCTTTAATTTTATTATAGTTTAGTTGTGGAAATTTGTGATCCCTTCACATATTAGGGCACATTCATGCATCTCATCGTATTCCCCAATGAGTCCTTCCTGTAAGTCACACAGGCATATTCTGCTCCTATATGCATTACTTGTTTAACTAGATTAATATTGTATTAATCTGATGACTATGTTTTGTTCATGACTGTCAATTATTAAATTATCCTATTATAAGCCTTTCCTTCCAATCATGTCCTTGTATCCACATAAGAATGTTTATCCAATGTTTAAATTTTGTAAACTTTTAATATTACTAACCATGTTATTTTCCCACTTTAGCATTGCTTTAGGTAACACATTTAAGTATTTTATGGTACCCATATACCAGATATGTTCCTTCCTAGAGCATCATCTTACCATCAATATAAAATCACAACAAATTGCAAATTGTTTTATATGATGGCAGTACTAGGTTAAACAATACCTTCATGACTTTATATCATCGTCATTCTCAAAGTAACAATATTATTTATCTAATCTTGATCACATTCTAATAGCCATATGAATCATCACATAGCATAAATTCTTCATGCCATATGTGTATATTTAATCATAGTTAAGCAATATTTAACATCATCAATTTAAATCCACTTATTCATTATAGCGCATAGCCTGCAATAAAAATTTAGTTATAAGATTTTTTCACATGACAATAAGTATTAATATCCTTCAATTTCCTTATCCAGCCCGACTCTTAAACATAATCATAAGTTGTTCATGCATACTTTGCCTATTTATCATTGGCACATAACGACCCATGCATGTATGCTAAAAAATATAACCTTAAATATAGTTCAAGCAACTCAAATCCCATACATGGATGAAAAGGTCAAATCTCTACATGCTATGCATATTTGTAAACATCACTATTCAAAACTTAATCTATTTTTGACAACCTATAATAATAGATAAAGATTTTAAATTCCTCATTTATGAGGAACCTCCATAAAAATACTTATTAGCATGTTACCTCACATTCCACTACTGCTACCACATGGTAGTACAACACCCATCTCATGGAGTACAAGTCTCTTAAGGTTATTACCACAAGTCCTAATCAAGTTAAACAACACTGATTCTATAAGTTACAAACCATCAATCCTCGCATAAAACAAGCATGTCCAACATCTATGCAACAAACACATATAGTCTATCACATCAGCTTCTCATAAAGACAATTTCTTTTAACACAACAATATTCTGCCCTCAACAACTCAACAACTCCACACTATACTAACATAATCATTTTGTCAATCGTGCTCTTCCCTTCTGCAGAACATACTCCCCCTAAATAGGTATTGGGGTGGTCACCATCTTCATGGTTGTTGTACAATCACTCTTATATAAGAGACCATAAAGTTGACTAACGAATCCAAGACTAATACATGGCATATGGTTAGTACATAATAGTGATAAGTCCTCACTCCATAACAACCTCTAAATTAAAATGCTATTACAACAACACAATAGCGAATAAACTATGTTAAAAGAGTCTTCTTTCAACACACAACTACAATTTCTGCACAACCTTTGGCATGATGAGAATTATCAACCATTATACCCCGTTAGGGTATCTGCACTGCATTTACAACTCTTATGCTATGGGACATTCTAGAGTGGATGATGATCATACCATCATCACACATCCCATGCCACAATTATCAAACACCAACATACTATGTCATTTTGCAAAAATCTTAACGTAACACTAATTACTCGATCCAAATCTATTATCGATTAACTAGGTTTGTAAGTCATGCACACTTAAACACACTCATCCTCTCTCCATTGTTCATCACATTGGAAATTTATGCACACTGGTCTGTCAAATGAAATTTTCTAAACCATGTTGTGTGTACTACCTCTACAAAACATCTCTCCAATCACTCCATTACACTGATAACTTTCTAGCCATCATAAGTTTTTCAAGGAGTGTCAATCTTGTCCACAGTAATTTTTTGAAGCTCCCATCATTTTTTTAATGTTATATATCAATGAGTTCTCTTGCTATTCAACTCCAAGAATTCTAAACAGTCATTATTAATGTTGAATTGGCCATTTCAGAAGCAAACTCTGTGAAATTAGTGGACATTGCCAAATTAAATGCGTAGATGTAAAAAATAAATCAAAACAGCCTAGACAAAACACCCAAATCCTCAACAACGGACAATGCAATGTTGAAAATGATGGAATATTTGAAGGCAGAGAGTGTAGACCAAATGAGAGTCTAGCATATCCAACACTATTCCATGAACTAGATCAGTTACAGATCGACCATAAAAATAACATGTTATGCCAGATCGAATCAACCACTACAACAATCAATGCGGTTTCAACTTCTTGGACTAGATAAAAAACAACTACGTAAAGGATCTCAACTCCATATCAATGTCATTATCTCAAAAATTAATTCAATAATTACTCCATGATTGACTCCATGCAATAAACCAATGACTGAGAAATAAATTCACTCACGAGAATTGGTATGATCTAGCCAGTTTAGCAAAGAGTGGAGTCTATGAACGAAAAACTTTCCCCAACAATAGAGCCTTTGTACAAAATTTACGCTTTCCTTCGAGATTTGAACCTACATGGTTCTAAGACCCCTGGTGATAATTTGAAGCATAGTTGTTGTGTTCTCTGTCGTGATAAAGAAGATCGTGTTTTCGTCCGAAAATTTGTTATTGACAGTCATAGTTACATGCAGAGGAACAGAGGCTTTATGAGGCTTCTTCTCCGTGTTGGACGATTTGGAGCTAGTGGCTCTGCCATAGTTTGAAACAAACCATTGGATCCTGCTCAGCGAAGGAGTGGTGACGATCCTGTACTTTAAATTTGGAACTGTGAAGACTGGGAGTGGCTTGAGCGTGATGGCCTTCGCTATGTTTAACATTCTGTGCAAGGCCGAGAGCTCAAAATAAAAACTTTTCTAACTCGTATTTCACATCCATTTGGACTACAAGTCTTTGTTGCCCATCGAGGAATAGAGCACGTAGTTAAAAAGTTTAGATAAACATTATCTCCAAGCTTTTTTTCTAGGTTCATTGCATGGATAAGGCTGAGCATCGATAACTCTATCCATTCCCACTCTTCTGACACGTCTATGTTTCTCGCAGAAAAAGAGATGGATAACTTAATTTGACTGAGGAGGTGGATAATCATTATCCCAACATCTTCATCTCACTGTAAACAACATCCATAACTGAGCTTTTCAGCTTTTCTTCAATCTTGCCATAGAACCGTATTGTTGGCTTTCTTGACCGACTCACATACCTCTGACTCTATGATACAACAAAGACGTACAAAGGAAACCACAGTGTTGCAGCCTTTTCTTTGGCATCTAAAAGGAAAAACAAGGATCATACCTTCTTTTCTCTTTTACCTTGGTACACACGGTCGCTTTTCCCACAAAGCATGGGTTGAGAATCACCCTAACCGATGTGCACGCTATTTGACAAGCCTTTTAATCTCAATCGACTGCTTTATCCCTTCAACCTCGTGGTAAAGATCTATGATAAACATTCGTAAGGCATTGTTCAAGAAAAGAAGGAACAACAATCTTATCAAATGATGCTGCTTTTTATCAGTGTTTTAATGGACTACGTTACTATATCCATAAGCAGGGAGTCGACTTTTGGAATAAAACCTCTTCAGATCATTGGATGAGGTTGAGTTTTCATGGGTGTTTCCAAAGCAGCGGATAGGGTCGAACATCTAAGGTCGAATATATTCAAATCTAGATGGTTAAAGGAATGAACTCCATCCGATGGTCTCGCCTTCTAATTTTTTTGCATAGGGAGTTAGTAGATTACTATCATCACTGGAAAGCATAAGCATATGAATGACCGACAAATAGAGAGACAGATTTTTTGGTGGTTCCATTCATAAAGTGACCTTTTTTCTTTTAGCCTCTAATGTCATTTCTGTGGTTAACATAACCACATCCCATCAAAATCAAAATAGTAACACATTTCAAAGAAAATATGATAGCGCATGAGGAACAATCATCACACCCATGCCTCCAGCACCAAGACATCAGAAAATAAGTGCCATATGCCGAGTCGCATGCCTACACTCCTCTAGCAATGCATGAGGAATGAAAATAGTATGACCAACTCATCAAGCAAACAATACCTTGACAACTACACGTCTTTTTGTTGATTTTAACATTTAACTCTCATGGAACCTTTCCTCTTCTTCCGTCAAGGGGTCGAGGATTTTTCCATCCATCCAACACTGCATACTAAACCATTTGTAAACCAAATTGTAAATGCAAATGTATAACGTTTGTCCTCCTGTTTTGAGAGTTGAAAAACCTGACCTAATTCCCGATCTAAATTGTCTTCATGCATCCCTATTGGCATGAACATCATCAACAGAGACCTCTATTATATAAAATCACCATATGTGATTTTTGTAGATTATGGTTTCCAGGGAAACTTCGAAGAACATGGTTCAAAATTGTTGGTCAAACTTCCCATGAATGTTGGGGACAAGCACTATGATCGCCTATGTCCTCTGATTTTGGATTGACCACAATAATGGCTGGAAACCTGTAGTTATTTAGGCATGCCCATTTCTTAAATAATGATTACAGTGTGTAACAAATTTTATCTATCACCCATAATTGAAAGATCATTTTAACTCTTTTTAATAAAGAATATCTCTCTTTCAGTATAATGTTATGGCTGAATTTTGTCATTCATATACAATGAATTAGTAATGGTTGATTGCAATGGAATGGGATTATAATTGTCTTATGTTTCAAAAGTCAATGGCATACTACATTGTCATATGATATGAAATTTTTCATGTAAAATGGTGGATATTTCTTAGGGCTAAGTAATAAACAAAACCTTAAAGCATCTTTAATTTATACTGGTAGTGAGCCAAATGGAAAAATAAATGTGGATTCATAGTCAAATTTCAACCTTAGCCACATGTGAAGTGAAATCTCGTACTATGCAATGTAGTAGAACCTGAGTTCTTCTAGTGGTCCATCTTAGCAAGATGCGCGAGAAAATTATACAATCATCAGATCATACGAGTTGGTAATAAAGCCATCATCATCCTTGGAGGCATGGCTCAAATGACTCTTTTACGAGTTTGTTATCAGTCAAGATGCATTGCTTATAGCCGAGGCTTGATAAGATAGCATTTAAGTTAGACCTTTAATTCTTAAGTCTTAGATTGATTTTTCTTCTAGGTCATAAGTCACATAATGGATGGGTACTGAGACATGGGACCTTAGTGAAGACTCCATTCACATCTTAACATGCGCATTTAATGTTTTGATATGAACCGTACACATAAAAACTCTCATTAGTTTTAAATGCTTTAAAATACTAACTTGTTATACATATTGATAATAACCATGTTAATATTTTGAATTCCTCATTTAGGAATCCTACTTTCTGGGATGACAAGAAATCATATTCTACGTTTCAAACTTCTCCTTTTGAAACTTCACATTTTGGGTCATTTTTTTCTTATTTAGTTCTCATACTTTGTCATATTCCGCAGAGGAAGATTGGCCCATAGGCCGAAAGGTTTGAACTTGAAGCACTGATACCATTTGTAACGTACCTCCTGAGCCTACCTAGGAAGTTGGCCCTTTGGCTCCATCAATTTAATGTTTTCTTCATTTACAGTTAAGTTTTAGTGACCATCACAAGTGTAATTAACTAACTATCACATATACGATGATTATCTTGGCAACTATACACATAGTGTGGACAACATCAAGGTAATGAACCTACCTCATAAGCACCATACTACAATATTCTTTAGATCAACCCTTAGGCTTAAGCCACAACTTGGAGAAAGGGTTAAATCCTAGCATGCAAGAGTAGCTAAACCAACTTCATTATCCATGGCATAGAAAATTTTGAATCATCAATAATATTATTAGAGGCATTCCTCCATAATTGTTCCACATGCATGAATATTTTCCAATGCATCACATAACACTAGAGCATACTATCTTCCTTTATTAAATGTAAGGATGATCATAACTACCTTGACATGCATATGCGATCACATAAGAGTCACAGGCATAAGAAATACATCATTCCCATACGAGATGTAATTTAACCATCCATATATCTGAACTATATGATTTAATATCATAATAAGTAAGGATTAACATAAAACATATACCATGCAAGTGAATCTAACCAGAATGGAGGAAAACACTAGTAAATCTACTCTTATATAATTCATTCAGTCATTCTCATGGCGAAGAAACTTAAGAAAATCATTTCATAGACAAATTGAATGATAAAAGAGAGAGAGTAAGAAATCAACATACAAAACATCCATGCAAGAGTATCCAACTAGGATAGAAGAAGAACATCACTTGGAGAGCAGAGCACCTCCATCGAACCATGAATCACCTTTGATTCCCCCCTAGCTGAGGTTCTTGCCATGGATCAACTGCCTCCAATTGATCTATGCAATGGGTATTTAATACCCTCTTTCATGATATAGTTTCCTTTAGCGGTGTCCCACTTTTAGGTGGATTTTTCATCCAATTGCCTAGGCCTTTTTTGGAAAAGCTCATCTTTATCTCCCCCGAGGATTTTCCTCATAAAAGCTTGCCTTTATCTCCCTCAAATATTTTAGGTTTTTTTCCTTGATGGATATCTATCTCCAATCCATCCAAGCTTATCTAGAATCACATCTAGAAGCTTTTCATGAAAGATTTTTCCTATCCCATTCCTCAATGGGATTTGGCAAGAATCTCATCACTTGGTGTTTTGCTTTTCCAAGTGATTTATTAATTAATTAATTTAATAATATATTTGTTTTCAATATTACTTATCACACCTAGATTTTCTCAGCTTAGGTTACAATAGGCTAACACACAAGGGAGGGGTGTTACAGAGTGGTACTAAACTACTCCAAAGGTATGGGAACCATACTTATCTAGAGGCTTCTGAATTGACCACACAATCCAACATGAGGACCCCAAATTCTCATGAAGGAGATTGTGGTATGGTGTGAAGGAGAAGAGGGGATTATTGTTGTAGTGTGTGTTGTGTTGGGGGAGAGTAGAGAGATAGAGAAAAGAAACATGTATGAATCAAAGAAAACCCATGAGAAGAGAAATAGAACCACATGTGGGTGTTGATAGTGTGGCTCTAGAAAAATGGTGACATAAATCCCTCTGAGTCACATCGAACTATGTGAATTTTTATTTTTTATTTTTACTTGAATGGGAAAATAAGATAATGTTGAACACTTCATCCTAAGGTAGAGGGAATTTTTTGTTTGTTTGATTAATCTATTTGAACTTAACATGAAAAGAACTAAGAAAAGGGAAGTATCGAGGAACAATTGGATCATAGAAGGACTTCCTCTGTGTTGTGCAATCCCATTGTGGAAATAATGTGAGTGTCAATACAACATGGCTTAGTGGTTGAAAGGAAGCATAAAGATTTCTATGTGTGATAGAGAATGACCTTCATGTCCTCTACATTGATTTGAGCCGTGTTACACCCTTAGTCTTCCCCTTAAGGCATTAGATTTGGCTTTTGGGTGGTTAGATGCAAGAAAAATGCAATGTAGTTAGAGTCTATGATTAGGTGGAGAGTGACTCTCACTTGTTAATTAGTTTCCAAAAAAGCTTAAGGTGACATAGATAAGTGTATTTATCCATCTTTAATGAAAAGTTCTCAAGCTTCATGAACGGTGTCATGTTGCATTATTGAATATGTGTGAATGTTGAGCTACAAGTATTGTTTAAGTTCGTTTAGTTATTAGATATGAACACTTATGAGAATGAACTCTATATTATAAGTATTCTGTAAAGTATGTTTTCATGTAATAGTTTTGAAGTATATTATATTTTCAAAAAATAAATCAAAAACTTAAATGAGCTCCAAGTCTCTTCATGTATTTTGTTAGTGTGCATGGCCTATGCTAAACAAGTCGTGGGATGGAACAAATGTGTTGTACCCTTGATGACGATGAGAAGGCTTGAGATTCTTTTCTTACTGGGCACTTTTTTTCCTTAAGAGATAAGCTAGAATGTTAGTCTCTCTATTTGTATGAGTTTGGAGTCATAGGTGTGAAGCTTGCAATTCCAAAGGAATGAGCAACCTTATTCAGTTAGGTGTAGTCATGCCATTTGGCCATGGATCATCTCTTTGTCTTATTTTAAGAACTATCCTAGTTGTGGGTAGTGTCTTCAAATGCTTTCGTAAACTATAAAAGATTTATAAATCTTCAAAAGTCATTGGGCTAGTTTCTTCCCTATTAGGGACAAAAATTTAACCCTTGGAATAGGCTGGAAAACTTTATTTGAAGACTATTTTTTTCTTTTGAAATTTGGGAATTCTTAGCAAAATTTTTAGAAATTTGGGTATTGCAATTTTGAAGTTGGCACTTGGTCATATGGCCTGATAGGAGCTATAATTATGGGCTAGTGATAAGGGCTAAAAGTGGTAAAAATTTAGAATCCATCAAGTACCAAAATATCTCAAGTGCTACAGATATGGAACCAAGATATGTCAAGTGACAAAGATAGGGTACTAGGATTCATCAAGGTGCAAGAATCTAGGAATCTAGAAAAATATTAAAGGACATATTTACTAAAAAATATAGATTTAGAGACTAGTGGAGCATACAACATGGAAGTTACATAGAGTCTAAGTGAGCACTACCAAACCTTATTGATAAGAAGATGCTAATGTGGCATGATGACATGTCACATTGACATGACATGAAGGACAAATTTAGGTGATATGACATGTTGACATGGCAAGCCATGTGGCATGTTGGCATGGAACTAAATGCTGAAGAAATTCATGTGGCAGTCGATGTGTCACTTGTTGTGACAAACAACATGGAATCCATAAATCCAAAGTTTGTGAAATAGGGATTTTTAGGTTTTTCCGAATCTAAATAGATCTTGAAAGGCGATAAACCTAAATTTTAGACACACACATGGAATGTAGACAAGATATGAATGATAAGACGCGACTTACATTTCTATTAATAAATATATTATACACATTATTATGATTGTTGGTTTTATATTCCAAGATCTCTTAGACTCTAGTGTCTGTTCAACTTCCACATCATAACCCTTAATATATTAGATGTTCAAAATTCCCTCCCCCCCACCCCCTTAATATGAAGGGGTATATATGAGTCCACAAGAAGAAAGCTCTAATACAAAAGTGGTAGCCAATGGCTAAATTTTCTCTCTCAAATGAAGATATAAAGTGGGATAACTCGAGGTCTCAACCAACGGTGGTTTAAGGGTGACAACCAACACTGGAACACTTAGTGCAGTTCTTGGAACTCTTTCAAATCTGGTAAGAAGTTGAAGCCTTCTACTAGAGGAAGTGCTCCCTACTGTTTTGAAAAGGGAGACCATTGAGATCTCAACCTAAAATACCTAGTGCAGTTCCCTGAACAATTCCAAATTTGGAAATAAGTTATTAGTCTTCTACTAGAGGAAGTGTCCCTGATGCTTTGAAGAGGGAGGCAATCAACATAGAAAAGGTAGATCTCAATTGGCGGAAAAAAGGGAGAACCTCAACTTGAAAAGGGAGGTCTCATCCTGCAGTGGTTTAAAGAAGGCCACCAACCAAAGGCATGCTCAGGGCTTCTCTATATCTGTTTACAACTCTGAATATGGGTATGGTTGACTCTAGCTCTAGGCTCAGGCAACAGGTTCAGGTTGTGGCTCAGGCTTGCTTGATTTATATTTGAAGCTTGTAGATGACCATCAATTCCCCCCTATCAAATATAAGGTGAGAAGATGAAGAGATCTCTATTGCAATACTTTTCAATATTTGAGAACAAATCCTGTGGTATGAGCGGAATATCTTCTTAGCTATTGAAGCTAATTTCCAAGAAGCGATCTATCCAAGGTGAATCTTAGTTCTTATAGGGGGTTTGTTTCTGAAGCATTTGTTTGAATGATGGGTGTGCTAATCACAATGCTCACACATATGAAGATAAAAATAATGATCTTTCATATGGCAAACTATATCGCAACGTTGGCATTTGACAATCTGTTGAATGTTGAGAAGGAGGATCTAGACCAGGTGAATATGAACCATCCTGAAGAAATCCAACGCTTAGAAATTTGACAGGTTTTGAATAATCTAGAGTATGAAAGGATACCTCCTTGTCATATCCAAAACCTGTTATGTGCTTGTTTCCAAGAAGCTCTTCCCAAGTTCTGATGATGGGCTTGGGAAGTGCAAGTTGAATTTCTACATCTGCATGCAAATATACTCTTTCAATGACTTGATTAGTTTCCAGTAGCAGATGGGAGTATGTCTCAATCTCAAAGGGAGGATTATTCTGAACAAAAACAAGTTCAAAATGATGCTTATGATGTTGTAACTCATCTCCCCGTAACAATGACTCAAGTTGCAAAAATTCAATGTTTCTTATGCATTTTGTAGACATATCTTAATATCAAATAGAGTGCCCTTGTTGATTTTTACCATCCTATTAGTGGAATGTATTAGAGTATTCAACAACTCTAATGGATCATCAAGTCTGGCCATCTTCTCAATAACAAAAGACAGGTGTTAGCTTTGACCGGAAATGAACTTGTAAAGACATATAGCTATAAATGTTAGATGTATTATGTTATGAAAAAAATAGTGAAAATTTCTCTCAATGGTGAATCAAGTGAATCTCACAAGTTGCTCCCAACACCTTTACTATAAATGGAATGGGAAATCAGGGACTTGTATCCTTGCCCTATACAGTGAAAGATGAATCTTAAAAAATCTATGGTGAATGCAAGTATTTATATAAAGATTTAGGATGCATTCAATGCCTCTTCAACATGCTAATACACCATGAAATTACTCAATTCATGAATTATGTTCGAAGTTTGTAGTTTATAAAATTCTTTGAAGTATGATTGTAACAATGTCAAACTACGCATATAAATTGTTCTAACTCATTGCTTGAACATTGCATTCTTGTCATGGGCAGTGATATTGAGGAGACTCGTTGTTGTTATGGCTTGGAAACTCAAAGAAATTTGATGTGGCTAATATGACCGAGTTCGAATGTTTTTTTTAGCAATGAATTGTTTGGTTGCCAATGCACAAGGGGATATGAATGAACCAACACACATGATCACCAACGTATACTATGCTTCAAATACTTACCATAATTCAGAAATTTCAACATAATTTAGCGTCTAATTAAACCAACACAACAATATATATCACCATAGCATGTTGGACCAATTCAGACAATAACATATCACAACAACACGTTCTTCAAAAAATTATTCATCACATATATAAAGGTATTACACACAGCTCATAGTATTTGATAGAGTTTAATGCACCACTCACATCATTTCATGGTATTCATAATCCATTTACAACTGCAGAGGACCAACACACATATTGTCACCGTACCATAAGCTAACAATCCAACACACATATACACCAGGATATAATCAATCTTAAAAAAACCTTATTGCACATATAAGGAACAAGTATGGACCATATGATATAATGAGAATATAAAGAGCATAAAGTGACATGAACAAACCCTCACAATGATCTCAACGCATATATAAATACGACCTTCAACGACAATTCAATGTTCTAACAATATAATCACATATACCATGAGTTACCCACAATGTTTAAGGCAAGTTTTCAACACAGAGATACGACTACTTTATAATGTAGCAATGATCGACATATAACTTCACGAAATTCAATGTAGGAGTAATGCACAACGAATCAATTCCAATACAACTTCGCATATAAACCTCTAGCTTCAATCAATGCATAGAGAAACCCAATGTACATACTAGGATTTAACGGGGGTAGAGAGCCAAATTTAGAACTTGCTCTCTGACTAATGTAGATTTGGAAGAGTCTGGACAACATCCAGGTCTTATGCCAAACACATAGAGGAAGACCACAAGAAAACAATGGCTCAAATTGGAGAGGGCAGGGGAACACCTGCTCTAATATCATGTTAGAAACGCATATGGAATGTGGACAAGATATGAATGATAAGACGTAACATACATTTCTATTCCAAGGTATCTTGGACTCTAGTGATTGTTCAACTTCCACACCATAACCCTTAGCAGATTAGGTGTCCAACACTAAATATTCAAATGAGTAGAGGTTTGACTGCATTGATCGTTGATGACGTGGCATGCTGGTAACATGGATGGAGGAAGTTTTAGATGGTGGAGATCCATAAAATTGGAGCTTCATTTAAATGGGACTTTTGAGATTTCCTAGATTTGGATATTTTGAGGGTAAACTCCCTCACTAGATGTTGATGTGGCGCTAGAAGGGCAAATCTTCATATAAACATATTTTTGTGTCCATAACTCAAAATTGGATGGAATTTATATCGTTGGATAACCTTAACCTGTTGAAAATGATGGTGATCTTAAAAAAAGTTTTGATGTGATTGAAAGAAAAAAAAAATTGATAATCCTATATCCATAAGTAATTTTACAAATTAAATCTAAACACCCTATTCTTCCAAAAAAATATCTAAAACAACTAACTTTTATTGCATAAATATTATTATAATCAATTCAATAGAATAAAATAGCTCCATACTAAAATGTTATGGTTTTTCATAAAATTAAATAAAACTCTAATATGTCATTTTAAATAACAAAATAGAATTTTATCCCGCTAACTCAAACCAATGTGAAACAATCCCAACTCTCATCCTTATGATTAAAGTCAACTCACCCAAACGTGCTCAACTTTATCCCTCGCTGAGGGTTAGGTATCAAATTGAGAGGAGATGATAATGAATGAAAGGTCATGCTCTTACCGAAGCTAGCTGGATGGAAGGATACAATTAAATTATGGATTTTTCGTATAGTTTATTCACAGGTTTACAGTGAACGTTTGACCCACCATAAATGAATTGTTATTATTTGCAGAAAGATGTATCATCAAACACTTGAAAAAGGTGCCTAAATAGTACAAATTTCAGGTGAGGTGTAGGTATCAAACTGAGAGGAAAAAGGTGCATAAATAGTACAAATTTCAGGTGAGGGGTAGGTATCAAATTGAGAGGATTCTATGATAATGAATGAAAGGTCATGCTGTTACCTAAGCTAGCAAGATGGAAGGAAGAAAGATACAATTAAATTATGGATTTTTCGTATAATTTATTCACAGTTTTACAGTGAAAGTTTACCCACCATAAATGAATTCTTATTATTTTAAGTTTACCCACCACAAATATTATAAATTTAGCCAAATCTCTGAACTTGGACAATTACTCACGGGTCGATTCATATCATTATAGTGGAACATAAAAGCTTCATTCAGGCGTGTTTAATGGCGAGGCCCCCTGAACAATTGCGTGTGTATCTTGGGTGATGAGACGGTACGCAAACGTTTCATTCTGAATCGTGTATTGGTCGGTTTGGTCACGCATCCAAAGAGTCCGCGGGTTGTCAGCCTCTATATGTTGGCTTTAGGAATTCAGTAGAGTTTATTCAAATCCTTCCATACTGCTGCTGAATCGTGTACTGACTATTGCGACAATGGGTATGGCGTCCAAGAGAAGCAGAGATCGGCTTCTCGTGGTGGGAGCAGCAGCAGCAGCAGTGTCCGCTGTGGCGTTTTACTTTGCCTGGAAGGCTTTCAGAGCAGCTGCTGACCCAGATGATAAGAATGAAGATGGCGAGAAGGAGCTTGAGGAATTGGAGAAGTCGATGAAAGCAAACGAGGAAAAAGGGGCAGAGGCAGCAGGCTTAAATTCATATTCAGAGGAACAAGATGGGTTCACAGTTGAGGAATTTGAACAGTTCGTTGCCCAAGAATATGGGAAACCGCAGAAGGTCACTGTGGATCCTACATCGAATCTTATAGAAGAAGAAGAGTTCGCTGCCAAGGATTCCATCAGAACCGACGAAGAACAACATGACCAATCAGGAGGTAAGTTTGAAGATTCAAACGTCCCTTGTGATGGCTTTTTAGAAGGTACCCATTTGTGTTTAACTTCACATTCCGATGAAATTGATCGTTTATCCACGGAGAACGAGCTCCAAGGGGATAGCCGTTCTGTAAATTTGATTTATTCCGGGCCTTGTATTGGCCATGATGTATGTGATATTGGGCTTACGGAGTCCATTCATGGAATATCTAATGCGTTTCCCGATATTGAAGGGTTCTCTTCATCAAACCCTGGAACCCCATTAGGGCAACTGGAGTTTGATAATAGTAGTTACAGCAATGAGATTCAAGGAATCAGTTCTGGAGATATTGCAACTGAACCTTGTCGTTCCAGGGATGTGGGTTATGATGAATTGTTTAGGCAAAAGGCAACGATGTTCTTAGGTAATGGAGTCCAGGCCTGTGATTTGGAAAACCAGGCAAAGAGGCAGAATGCCTCAGAGTTTAATCAGACCGGTATTGATGATGAGGTTTTCAGGTCTGAACACCCTGTGATTGAGTTATCAGAGCTCAATGATGTTGGTGAGTTGGCTGAGCATCTTTCAGAGGATAGGCAGCATCGCAATCATAAAGTCGTAGAGTCGGAGGAAACCTCAGATGTGGGGATTGTCCAGGAAAATAAATTCGATAGCAGCGTCAATAAGGATATGGAGAGTTTGGGACCTCAGGAAGGGCTTGATACAGAATTATCAAACTCTTCTGGTGTAGGTTATAATGCGTATCCATCAAATGACTGCTCTGAGTCTTCGACTGTCGGGAACAGTGAACATGCTGATTGTGGAATAGCTAGGATTTGTTCTGAGAATCCCTTGGATGAACAGATTGTACGGCTGCCTGACCTTGGTAACGTGACCAACGATGAGAAGACGGAATGTCTTAGCTTGACAAGCCTTGTGACCGAAGCATCATCTTCTGTGGATAACATTTGCGATGAATTGTCCGGCCATGTATTGGAAGAAGGGATAACATCTCCAATTGCCATTGATTCTGAGGGATATTTACTGGATGATTCCTTGAAGCCTGCGAGTATCAAAACTGCAGATTCAGAGAAGTCATTAGACTGGCGAACTGTTCTGCAGCCAGAACTTGGCAACGTTGCCAACGATGAGATGGAAGATTTTAAGTCTGTAGGCTCTGTGACTGAAGCATGTTATTCTGCAGATAATGGTTGTGATGGATTGTCCAGCCATCAACTGGAAGATGGAATGCCAACTTTAACTGCCATAGCTAGCGCACCCCTTGATTGTGAAAATAATACAGATTTGGGGAAACATTTTGATTGTGAAAATGATACAGATCTGGGGGAAGACACAGATGGACAAATTGCACCTCAGATTGGTTTCGACAATATTATCAACAGCTACAATGAATGTTCAGGTATAGATAACAACGGGCATCCTGGTCATGAAGATCCTGTAGAGTTGGGTAAGGACGGAACACATTTTGATTATGAACATGATCCAGATTTGGGGAAAGATACAGATGGAGAAATTACCCCTAAGCTTGGTTTTGACAATAGTATCAACAGCAAGAGTGAGTGTTCAGATATGGATAGCAGCGACTCTCCCGATCATCAGTATCCCACAGAACTGGGAAAGGACGGAAGACATCTTGATTGTCAAAATGTTCCAGATCTGGGGAAAGACACACATGGAGAAATTACCCCTGCGCTTGGTTTAGACAATATTATCAATAGCAACAGCGAGTGTTCAGATATAGATAGCAGCGAGCAGCTAGGTAACCAAGATGATGCAGAATCAGGGAAGGACGGAACTGAGCAGCTACACCGAAAACTTAATTTTGACAGTTCAACCAATAACCATACAGATTTGAGCCTTGAGAGCCTTGATACAGAATCATGTAATTCTGCTAATAAGGTGTTTGACCGTTTGTTGACAAATCTTTCAGAGGACGTCCAGAATTCAAATGCGGAGATCAGCCTACACCCCAAAGTTGATAGTCTCAACATTTACAAGCATGTAGTAGAAGAATCCCCTGGGACACTATCAGCAAGCCGTGGTGATATGGGTTGCGATTCATTGTCTGAAAATGCTTTGGAAGATACACTGAAATCTCCGAGCGTTGCAATCAATGGGCAGTTTGATCCTCCAATAAGTACAGATTTAGCGAAACAGTGTAATGGGCAGACTACCCTACTGGAAACATCTGACAATGAGAGAAACAACAGTGCGACTGAAGGTTTGAATCTTGAGGAACTTAAGAGTCAATTACCAAGCTTCCAACATATGGGTTCTGATGAGTTTCCAGAACATCTGTTAGGAGTAATGAGGTCTGTCGTAAATGATACAACTGGAGATCCAGAGATGAATATTGGACGTTTGAATGCTTATGATAAGTATTTAGCTGACCCGTCCCTTTCACCATCAATGAAATCTCAGGTCTCCAGGGCCAGAGCAATTGCTGAAAAGCTGTATGTGTCCAGCGAGATATGATCAACAGATGGTAAGTATTCCATACGATTGACCACCCATTTTAGGTTGTATTCTGTAGAGAAGAAAGTAATTTATCTTTAACTTGAAGGCTTCCCGAGGGATTCTTGTCCATTTTGTAATATTTGATGCAGATTCTTGATTTCACTATCTGAATCGTTGTGATTCTGCAGATTATCAGAGTGGCACCATGTCCCCGTTAGTTCAGTGTTGAAAGCCTGATAAATACTTGCAATGGCCCATATTTGCAGATTTCTAGAATCTAATTTGTAAAGAGAAAAACTTGTAATTACCCTCTTTGATTTAAGCTAATTGTAAATGAGAACTTTGCAATTATATATTGAGTACTAAGATATAATGGTTGTTGGCTGCTCGAACTGATTTTCTATCATTGCATTAAGGGCTATTTTTGATCTGTTCATTTTAACATTTCTTGAGTGGTTTTGCTTCTGGCAGAACTTCTGCAAGTTGTTGAGAACCTTGGACCTTACTCTTGTAAGTGGAGTAATGGTTATTTCTTGCAACCTGATAGAATCATTTCATTTACTGTTTAATCGATTTATTTCTCACTTACAGTACATTCTGTTAGCAAATCGGATAAAGGGCCATTTTGCACTGGTCATTTATTAAGGTAAATCAGTGGTATTTGCTTGGCAAAGAAAAGTCTTTTTGTCTACTATACCCATGATGTTTGAGAATAAACCTGAATTACCTTAGTGTAGTTACTACAGGAAAACTCTGGTCTTGATATTTGTTTTAGCTTATTTAACAATAATTTACTTGTGAGTCTGGATGTCAGGTTGGTCAAATTGGCCATAACTCTTAAGTCCATTTCTTTTGGACAATTCTTATGTCACTTATTGAAGCTTATTTTCGTTTTACTTTGTTTTGAGATAGAACATTCAGATTTGTCTGTTTGTATCACTGAATGCGAACCATATCCCCAATTGTGTCAAAGGACAATTTCCTTAGATACATCAGTAGATACTGCAATATGTATTTGGCAGTCAATGGATGCACATTCCCAGTTGTTTCCTTAAGGAATCATTTAATTTAGTCGTTGTCGATTTCAGTTACTTTTTCTGTAGATTTCAGGTTAAGATTTCGTCCGTCCCTCCCTGTTTTTTATGCTTTACTGAGAAATGTTTGGCAATTTTTTAGTTGCTCGTTAAACTTTGAAAGCAGAGCTCCAGCTCTTATGTAAAAAAGTATGGTTATATCTCTGTGTTTATATGGAATAAAAACGACTAGACTTTCAACTGAACATTTTCAGCTGCCTTAGCACAACTCAAATTGTTTTGTACACTCTTGCTCAACCATATATTTTATGGTACAAATGTCATTGATAATTATATTTGATATATCAGTTCTGGGGATCAAAGGGTAGTGCATACATTATGTTTAACATACGTCAAGTCAACACCATCTTAAGAGAATTATCAGCATTTTTAATGGTTCTTACTGTTTTAATGAACATAACCAAGCTGGCTATAAGTCTATGCCATTGATGTCCTATCCTGGTCATGGTTGGTACATGCGATGCTGTATTATTTATGTAATATTGTTGTATTTTCAATTGTCTGTGCAATTTTGCATTAGCTTATGGATTTTTGTAAGAAGGTTTGTCTGTTGGCCAGGGACTTGTATATATATATATATTCCTAAGCTCTGTTGGATTTTCATAGAAAAGAAAGACAAGTTTTAAACATTTCAGAATAACAAAGAAATGATATTAGAAAATGTTATAATAACATTTCCCTAACATGTGTTGGTTTGGTTTTTCAAGGAATAAGAAGACATGTTTTAAACATCTAGGAATAACACAGTAATAACAAAATATAATGAGGTTGTTGGCCTTGAAAGAGCAAACAAACCAATGTTTTAAACATCTAAGAATAACAAAGTAATAACAGGTAGTTGGACTTGAAAGAGCCAACAAACCAATAAAAAAGGAAAAGTAATGAAAAAATAGAGTAATTGTACTCGAAAGAAAAAAAGGGACAAGTAATGAAAAAAATAAACAGTAATTGTACTTGAAAGACCCAACAAACAAGTAAAACAAAAATATTTGAATATACTAAAGGACGATCAAAGCATACAAACAAGTAAAACAAAAATAATTGAATATACTAAAGGACGATCAAAGCATTAGTGGTTTGGTTTTAGTTTTTATTCCTTGTAATTTATATTTATTGGATATAAATAACCTTACAAAATTAAATGTATGATTAACTTTTTATTTTTCAATTAATTTATTATTTATTTTTTATTGATTAGTGGAATTGGTAATGTGGACAATTTTATATTTGTTTGATATATGGTTGATTATGTTGGCTATTACTATAACCACTAGGTACACCAAGCTGGTACATAACATGTTTACATGCTTTGCCAAGTGGACTACCCCTAAGGATTATATTGTAATTGTTATTTTAATTTATTTTTTCAAAAAAAAAGTATAGCAAAAGTATATCAAGGAAAATAAACTCTTAGATTTTGTTTTAGAAAAGAAGTTGAGTTGTTTGTTGCTTTTGGGAGATTGGCCATTGTTTGGGACGAAAGGAAAGGTTTTAGACTTGGCCATGGTTTGTGACAAAAAATAAGGGCTTTAGGTATTAAATCTTTTAGGTCTCATGAACCACGGATAAGAGGTTCAACTCCCTAACTTTAGAAAGGGCATTTTTGGCCTATAGATGTCACATGGGTGTCATTATGAGGATTTTTGAAGTAGGGATAGGTTCAACGGCTTTAACAATGGTTAATATATGAAAAAAAATGTTAGCTCATAATAGAATCTTTTAGAGCCATGGGTCATGAATAGGGCTAAGGCTAAGGCTATATAGGTGTCATTAGGTTTTTGATTCAAGGATGAGGTTAGGCCCTTAACCATGATTTGATGATAAAGATAGGTCTTAGGTCCTTATAGAAGCTTATAGGTCTCATAGCCATGAATAAGACCTTGAATTGACACATAGACCTTATAAAGAAAATCTTTGATTTACAAATTTCATGTAGGAACCATTACAACATTTTGCACTCAATAGATGGGTCTTGGGGATTTGATTAGGGTTTGGGGACAAAAATATCGCTCTTTGGGTCTAAAAGAAGATTTTAGGACTCATGGACCATGAATTAGGTCTTGAACCACCACATATACCCTATAAAGAGGATGGTTTCCCTAAAAGTGGATTATGAGTTCCATATGTGGTTTTGTGCACCAAATGTGGGTATTGGAGCTTAGGCCATGACTTGACAATAAAAACAAGGATCTAAAAGAAGCTTCTATAGCTCATAGGGCATAGATGAGGCCATTTACCATCACACAAACCTTATAAAAGGGATATTTGAATTAGAAGAGTTACACTGACACTATTATGAGGCTTTTATTTATAATAACAACTCTGAGGGCATTGACCATGGTTTGTGGATCAAAACAAGGATCTTAGGCCCTAAAATAGGCTTCTAGGGTTTATGGGCCATCAGTAGGGCCCTAAACCATTACACATCCCCTTGAAAGGGGAATTTTAGATGTGGATTTCACTAGCTTTCACACATCAAGAATGGATTTCAAGGGCTTATTCATGGGTTGGGAATGAAAACAATGTTTGATGCCATGAAAGAATATTCTAGGGCTCATGTGTTATGAATGAGACCATAACCCGCTATGCATGCACAATAAAGAGCAACTTATGGATAGTCTATTTGTGTTACTAGGTTTTACACATAAAGGATAGGTCTCAGGGCATTAGCCATAGGTTAGGGATGAAAACAATAGTCTTACACCTTAGAGCCTATAAAGTGAATCTTTGGCCTTGAGTGAGAGATGGGTCTACCATTTTCTATACTAGGGATGAGTTTTCAGACCTTAACCACTATTTAAAGATGAAAGAAAGGGCTTTGGGTCCTAACATAAACTTATAGTCCTCATGGGATATGAACATGGTCATGAATGGCCACAAAAATCTTAGAAAGGGGATCTTTTACCGATAAGTGTCATTTAGACAATAGTATGATGTTTTGTGCATTAAGGATGGGTCTTGAGGCATGGAGCATGGTTTGGCTCATGAGACATGAATAGGCCCTAACCCACTACATTGCTATTACAAAGTTTATATAACATGAATGGTTATGAAAACTTTAACTATAGTCAAGAGATGAAAATAAAAATATCACTATCTAAAATAAACTTACTAACATCATAGTCTATACATGTAAAAAAAATCATTATTTATATATTACCATGTAAAGAAAATCATTAATTTTCATATAAATATCAATTTGACCAATAAAACATTAAAATACTCATTTATATTTAAATATAAAATATTCTTAAAATATACACACATTTATTATATAATATATTTTTATAAATGATCAATTTTACAAATAAAATAATAACCATTTATCGTTAAACAAAATTGAAAAAAACACCCATGGCCAACATAAAGTTACAAAAATGTTGTGGGACTTGTATTGTCAACTTCGCAGAATGATGGTCCACCTATTTTGTCCAAAGGAAAAGAACGCGTAACTATTACGCTAGTGCAACCACTAAAATACTTTTTCTTGTCAACATTATAAATGCTGTCTCATGTGGCTCATATGCTCACTCTTCCCTTTCCTTTCCTTTCACGATTACGTTAAAGTGGTCAGATAGGCTTAAGGGTTTTTTTTAATGGCCACCAATATTTATCGCAAATACATTATTCAAAGGTGGACATATACAACTCTAGGTATTCTAAAGTCAATAATAAATAGGCTGAAGTATTCTAAGTCAATAACAGGTTTTTTTTAATAACAATCAATATTTATTGCAAATATATTATTTAAGGGTGGACAGATTTAATTTTAAGTCAATAATATCATGAAGTATTGTAAGTCAATAACAGGGTTTTTTATAATAACGATCAATATTTATTGCAAATATATTATTTAAGGGTGGACATATTTAATTTTAAGTCGATAATATCATAATATTAATGTCTTTTTTAATACCAACCTGATTACAGGACACAAATTTTTTCAAAATATTGTATTCTAAGTTTATATATATATATAGATGTGATTACAGCTCATAAATATGTTTTTCAAAATATGTTTTTTTTTAAAGTTTTATAATATATATATGAGAATTAATAAAATTATAAAGAATATTTTTAAAAATAATAAATTTATTTATATATTTTAAAATATATTTTAAATAAAAACCTAAGAATTGTAGAATTGAGGCTTCTGTGATCCATCATAGTTATAAGAAGAGCTTCAGCGTAAATCACATGAAAAAGACCTTTGTCAACGCGTTTCGAACCAACTAGTGTGGTTCATCGTCAGGACAAGTTGACGATGAACCACAGTAGTTGGTTCGAAACTCGTTGACAAAGGTCTTTAACTAGTGTGGTTCATCGTCAGGACAAGTTGACGATGAACCACAGTGGTTGGTTCGAAACGAGTTGACAAAGGTCTTTTTCATGTGATTTATGCCGAAGCTCTTCTTATAAAAACCTAACAAATTTATTTGATAATAAACCATAATCATTTATTCAAAATTGAAAAATTAAAATGAAATTAACCCCAAAAAAATCATCATGAATTACACAAATTTACACTCTCAAATATTATATAACCAAATAAAAGAAAAAAACAAAAATAACAGCACAATATTATTACACTGTTTTAATACAATTTACCATGTAATTTTTTATTTGCTTTGCCAATGGCCGTGAAGCAAGCACAGATCAATGCACAGAAGCAGCATTGGGCAGAAATAATCCACAGTGGTCACCTTGGCTTATTGCTTTTGAAAGCTGGAAGTCGATTGTATGAATTAGGGAGTGGACCGTGGAACAGAGGCGCAGTAATGAGGAGTAAACGAAAATGGGCCAACCATATACTTAACTAGGTCGCTGTCCAGGACAGACGTCTGATAAAGAGCTGCGCCAGACTGGCCGCCTCCCATATTAGTCTTCACATTGCAAGATTTGTCAGGGGACGACGATAAAAGGACCTTGCAACCGTCCAATCCATATTTCTGATAACGGTATTTGTGGAGGCGTAATTCGAATAAGCCGTAATCCTCAGTGGCGTTTCTTGAATAATAAACTGCTCGTCCTCGCTGATCCATACAGACTATGCTCACTATTGCACCTGCATCGAACCAACATATCAATGCCTTCACATATCTATTCAGATTCAGGGATTATTTTGAACCACTTTTCAAAATAATCCAATGATTCTCTCAGATTAACACCTCCAGGTTTTGAGGGTCTCTGCATGAAAATTCTACACTAGTTTAGTTAGATTAATATTTTGAAAATTTGATAGACAGTAATAAAGTTAATTGTTTGATTTTATTCCTATCATTTCATTTTTATCCATTACTTTTCAAAATATTCTGAAATTTGCGCTGCCAAATGTAAATGAAGATTTTTATCAAGTAGTTGAAGGTTACCAACGATGGGTTTGACCTCCTCCTCCATCCCGGGACTCTCCTGGTCTGGAATTCTACAGTCCCGACAAAGCACTCTGCCTCCGACGACGACCAGACGATCCTGGGAGATATCATCATCGTAGCTGTTATATGGTAGAGCTAGACACAGAGGAATGGCGAACAATGCAGACAGGGAAAAGAAGAGGGTGTAGCTTAGAGCTACTAATTTCATCATGTTTCCAGTTTGCCCAGATTCAGCAAGCTTTCTTTGCGCGCACCAGAGGAGAAAGACGAATAGAATATATACGCAAACGTTAGTCACGACGTTGACGTTCATTCATAGTGCTATGCCACAACCATTTCGTGCTGATTAGAAAAAAAAAAACCTATAAAAAGATATGTGACGTTCATTCATAGTGCTATGCCACAACGATTTCGTGCTCATTTAAAAAAAAACTATAAAAAGATCTGTGGGCTCATCAAATTACAAAAAACAAAAAGATGATGCATCAGACCCATACAGCCATCATGTGGAATCTCCCACGTCGGTAGAATATTGTGCTTAATCTAATACGTAAAAAAGGGTTTATATTGTGCTTAATCTAATATTATTATTATTTTAATATGAGATGAATCACAATATATTTTTTTTTAATATTAGATTTTTAAAATTAATATATTGAGGAAATTAATCATAATGTGAAAATCTATATGTTCCACCTGAGCTTCCAAACTGCGGAGGTGGTCATTCGTTTTCCGGTGGCTACAACGGAGAGAATCCAACTGTTCCAATATCTCATTATGACTATATTGGATATCATTCATATATGCAACAAGTTCATTACGATCTTCATACCTGTGGTCGTGAATGATGTTAAGGCTTAGTTATATGTCCTGAAGTTGCACGACCAAAGATTCCATTATTGTTGGAGCCTCAATTTGTCCTCGAGAGTGAGCTGGAGATGGTGATACTTCACCTTCATGCTCTGTGTTTACTGTGTTCCCGGAAGATGAATTGGAGCGCGGAACATGACAACCTACATTGGCGAAATTTCCACCCCACATCGCGATCGTCCTCATTGGCGAGACATTGGACAAACAACAAGGAGTCTGAACAACCAAGACTAGGGGCACTTCAAAGATTCACTACAACAGAGAGAGCAGTACAAACCACCCAGAAAGAGGGGCACCCAATGAGACTGAGTAGAACCAGAGGCTTCGTTAAAGACAATACACATGGAACCCCCCCAACATTATCGGGGATGTCTTCGACCAAATTTCCACAGACCCGTGAACACTCCCAAAGGACGTCCCCACAAACTACTTGAGGACCCTTAAGATACTAAGATCGGGAAGAGAACATAACTCCCAGTTGAGAACCCAAAATAAAAACACAGACAATCATTTGCGTTGGAACCAATAGAGAATGTAGAGACTACCCCCAAAAAGGGGCTCCCATTGAGACCTAACGAGAGAACCCAGGAAGTCAATGAATGCTCGCAAACTCACTATCTTGAAAGCATAGACGGCCCCACCCCACGACACCTATAGGCCACCCAAGATGCCTAGGAGAGGCCTCTGAGCCATGAGCATGTTGAAAACATAATTTGTTGATTCAATTTGCCAAATGCGAGCTCCTTGAGCCAACAAAGCACAATGAGGTAACATAACCCAAAATTCCAACCCTCGAGAGAGTTGAGCTGCAAATTTCCACCCAAGACAGACCCAAGATCCCAAGTGCTTGTTTGAAGGTCAATTTTCTGCCACAATAGCGCAAATTAGAGACCCACAAAGTTGTCTCTGTAGAAATTCCCATTGAAGATCACCTGATAATGCAATATACTAAAGCAAAATATTTGATCTATTTCTACAAACAAACTTGCGGGAGCTTAATCGATTTTCAGCAAGATCAAATAGAACACATATAACAGAGAATAAGAAATCAATCACACATGAACATAGAAGAATACTTTGGGGAAAGCCTCAGCTAAAAACCCTGATCTCTATATTATCATACAAGTGGAAATATCTCTGGGTTACACAAAGTTTTAGCTTACAAGCTATCAAGCTCTGAGTACAATCCCTCAATGCTGCTCATAGATTGAATAGACACAACATATGCCTTCCCTCAATCCTCCAAGCCTCCTATTTCCTTGCGCAGTTTCTCATGGATCCTCTAGCTGCCACCTGTGTGAAATCACCTCTCACACAACTCACCTAACTCAGAAATAAGTGCACAATTCTAAAGGAGATAGTTCCTTCTACATGGATGAGTTTCCTTTATAGGAAAATTCCTTCAACTGATAGTACACAGTCCCTTCCTTTAATCTCAATTGAGTCTTTCTCTGAACTGACATGCATGAGTTATTTATGAGAGAATATTCAGTTATGTGGAGAACACCAGTTGCATGCATGCATACATTAACTGACTGAACTCACAATTAGTTCCTCTAACTGTTTGGAACTAATTTAACTAGACTTAACTCAATTAACTGAGCTAACTAATTACAACTCATCCTCATCTCTATAATTAAGGGATAACTTTGCATGTCTTTTTCTCTAACTAATTAACTCAAAATGAATGAATTAATTATTTTTTAAACAGTTGCTAAGACCAAATTCGAATTTTAATTCTCAATTTTAATTCAGGGACTAATTAAAATTAGAATCTATCCTGAAATGTTATTTATAGCAATACTACTTTTAGCATTTCTATTTTTTGCTATTTCCAACAGAGTTGGAGTATATCCTGAAATGCTATTTATAACAATGCTATTTTTAACTACCACAATTGCTATCTCCCACTGTAGCTACCTCTGTCTTACCAATAAACATTGCCCAAATTATTAACTGAATCAACAACTCTACCACCCTTCTTAACATAACCGTGAGACCATCAACATTCATTCTACAAGAGTACAATATATTCAATCAATTAATTACATGGTTGTCTAGTGGTGGAAAATCAAACCCCAAAAACAACCTAGCACCATATGTCCACCCCATAAAATAAATACAATTTATTTTATTAAATAAATAAATAAATTTTAATCATTTAAAATTAAAAATATAACTATACAATTTAAATTATTAATTAAATTTTATATTTATATTATAATAAAAGCATCTTTAATTATTTATAAATATATATATATATATTAAATAATATTAATCATATTTTGAATAATGATCCAAAATTATAAGCACACGGTGAATACAATCAATATCAATTCAATATAATGAATTTATAAAAAATACCTTGCACACACTGGTAATCCATAAATGCATTCCCCTCTAGCGATCAATGGGTTTATAAAATGCTATTGTATATATATATATATTTTTGGTTGATGTATTCAACAAACCTGACCTAGTTTAAGGAAGACCTAGGATAACTCTCTTAGCTGCCACTATGTAAGGAAGACCCAGGGTACATCCAACAACCTGACCTAATTTAAGGAAGACCCAGGATCAATTCTCGTAGCTGCCACTATAACACCAAGAGTACATCCAACAACCTGACATAATCTAAGGAAGACCCAGGATCAATTCTCGTAGTTGCCACTATAACACCAAGAGTACATCCAACAACCTGACCTAATCTAAGGAAGACCCAGGATCAATTCTCGTAGCTACCACTATCACACCAAGAGTACATCCAACAACCTGACCTAATAAGACCTAGGATCAATTCTAGTAGCTGCCACTATAACACCAAGAGTACATCCAACAACCTGGCCTAATAAGACCTAGGATCAATTCTCATAGCTGCCACTATAACACCAAGAGTACATCCAACAACCTGACCCTAATCTAAGGAAGACCCATGATCAATTCTCGTCGCTGCCACTATAACACCAAGAGTACATCTAACAACTTGACCTACAACCTGACCTAATAAGACCCAGGATCAATTATCGTAGCTGCTACTATAACACCAAGAGTACATCTAACAACCTGACCAAATAAGACCCAAGATAAATTATAGTCGTTGCCACTATAACACCAAGAGTACATCTAACAACCTGACCTAATAAGACCCAGGATCAATTCTCGTCGCTGCCACTATAACACCAAGAGTACATCCAACAAGTAGCACCAAGAGTACATCCAACAACCTGACCTAATCTAGCCACTATAACACCAAGAGTACATCCAACAAGTAGCACCAAGAGTACATCCAACAACCTGACCTAATCTAGCCACTATAACACCAAGAGTACATCCAACAAGTAGCACCAAGAGTACATCCAACAACCTGACCTAATCTAAGGAAGGCTCATGATCAATTCTCGTAGCTGCCACAATAACACCAAGATTACATCCAACAACCTGACCCTAATCTAAATAAGACCAACCTGACCTAATCTAAGGAAGACCCAGGATCAATTCTCGTAGTTGCCACTATAACACCAATCTAAGGAAGACCCATGATCATCAATTCTCATCGCTGCCACTATAACACCAAGAGTACATCCAACAAGCTGACCTAATAAGACCCATGATCAATTCTCCTAGCTGGCACTATAACACCAAGAGTACATCCAACAACCTGCAAGCAGATATACTAATTTCTTAGCAAGATAATATACTTAATGTAATTTGACCCCTGACTTTGTGGATTTCACCTAATGAACTCAACCGCCACACCACACATCGAGATATACTAATTTCTTAGCAAAATAATATACTTAATGTAATTTGACCCCTGACTTTGTGGATTTCACCTAATGAACTCAGCCGCCACACCACACATCGCTGTATAAATAAATATTTTTTTTTTGAAAACTCCTAAAAAAACATATTTTTTTTTTAAATGACAAAATACGATATAACTTTTTTTTTAAATGACAAAATACGATATAACTGAAAGAGGATAAATTCAAATTTTATCGTTAATTTTTTTATTTTGTTTTGTTTGTCTTAGTGCTTTTCAGAAATATCTTTCATGCAAATCTGTATAAAAGTATTATTTGTTTTGAGAAATATATTCTCACACAACTTTTTTTTCCTCCGTTTGTTGACTGTTAAATTTTTTTCTATTTTATATATATAATTTTTATTATATAGAATTTTCATACAAGAAGATTATAATATTATGGGAAATATTCATTATAAATTCAATATATATCATATCTAATAATGATGTCTTAATAAATAATAAGTAGGATAACAATAATTCTTTTA
The DNA here is from genome assembly GCA_000404065.3 of Pinus taeda. Taxonomy (NCBI): domain Eukaryota; kingdom Viridiplantae; phylum Streptophyta; class Pinopsida; order Pinales; family Pinaceae; genus Pinus; species Pinus taeda. The sequence goes on from APFE030439199.1 coordinate 78,571, forward strand.
GTTATTGGTTAAAGAATATTAATGGAAAGGTTTTTATAAAAAAATAAAAAATTGCTTTTATATTTCAATTTGGTGGAGTCTGGATTTCTCATATATATATATATATATATATATATATATTAAAAAGTTTTAAAATGAAAATTTCTTTTTGAGTGCAAAAAATGTTTGCACTTTGTAGAATTTAGTATTTTTTTTATTTCTTAATGGATTTGGAGTTAAGATGCATTTATCCAGGTTCTAAATAATATTATTTATATTAGATATAAATTTCATATCTTTATATATAAAAATATTCTTATTTTTAATTTAACTCTACACATAATTACATACATATGCACTTGATATATTTTTTGAGATGTTTTATAATTTAATTTTTGATGTGATATTATATATATATATATATATATATATATATATACACACACACACACTTGGCACTTGGCATTTTTTTTGGACATGTTTTATAATTTATTTATTGATATGATATTAATTTGCAGCTAGATCTAGATCTCCTTTTGCTACTCCTGTGCGGCTAGATCTGCGGCAAGATCTAGATCTCCTTTTGCGGCTAGATTTCTTGTGCGTGGGGGTTTATCTCCTGGATTTGCAGCTGCAATCTGTGCAAAAAACTACAAGTTGTTTCTGTACAAGCGTGTCTGAAACTGTCGGTGTGTATGTATTTGGGCACAAGCCAGCAGAGCCACCCATGATATTGAGAAGAAGGTGGCGTAGCCACCATCATGAGCCACTGCTAGAGTGGTGGTCTAAAAGTCGATCTAAAGTGCTGTAGATGTCAAATTTTCTTTTAAAACAGAGGCCTAGAGTCCTAAGGTCATAAACGATCGTTTGTTACCATATTTTCTTGCTGCAACCACAACCGCAAGTTCTTTGGAGGGTAATTTGTACGTTGTAGTGAGCCTGGAAGCATAAGGTCAATGATACACCATCCATGCATAAGGTTAATGGGTTAATAAAGTTAGTAAGGTTTGAAGTTACTTTAAATTTTGGTTGGGTTCTAGATCTAATCTTCTGCGGCTAGATCTAGATCTAGATCTAATCTTCTGCCTTATTGTCTGCGGCTGGGTTCTAGATCTAATTTTCTGCGGCTAGATGTGGATCTAATCTTCTGCCATATTTCTCTGCGACTGGGTTCTACGGGCAAATATGGCTCCCAGCTTCGCGAAAATAGTTGTTGGCTTAGTTCCGTCCGCTTCTAGAGGGAAAGCTCTTGCCCATATCGTCAGTGAAGCCCCAACTCCCACTGTCCAGGTGGTCCAGGCCTCACTCGATGAGGCTTTGAAGTTTTCCAAAAGTGCCCTATTTTGCCGGTTCAATGGTTTTTGGCCGTGTCTGACAGCTCTCCACAATTGGATCTCATAGGTATGGAGGCCTGTCATTTCTGATGAAATTAATATCTACCCCTATGCTAGGAGTTTCTTTATAGTAGATTTTGAAAATCCTGAAAAAAGACAAAGTATTCTAGATTTTGGCCCTTGGTTTTGGGAAAACTCAAGCCTATTTATGAAGCCATGGAACCCATCATTCGATCCCTCAACAACAGTCATAACCTCAGCACCAGTTTGGGTGAGCTTGCCAAGCCTACCCTTGCATCTTTGGTATCTCTCCTCGCTAAAAGCCATTGGAAGTGCAATTGGGAAATTTTACTGCAGGTGCCCAAAAACAAAGGAATATGCCAAAAGCACCTATGCACACATCTGTGTGGAAATGGACTTCAACGTCGGATTCCCAGCTGAAATAAACCTAACAAGTAAAGACTATGTATGGAACCAGAAACTCGATTATGAAAGTGTCCAGATGCTAATCCTGCTTTGAGACAGACCATCTAGCCAAAAATTGCCCAAAAGCCTCCCAGAAAAATTCTGCTAGAAAAAACCACCACAGATCTACATGGTGGGAAGGAGTACAAAAATAACACTACACTGTCATCAAAGAAGAATACTCTAGAGAAAACTCTGAATCACAAGAAATAGGGCAAGAAAGAAACAACTCTCAAGGCAAGCATGGAGAAAGCCCCGTCCCCTCAAGCATCAACAATTATGAGTATTCAAATATTGCACAAAATAAATCTTCATTTAACAACAAAGCAAATCTCCTAGACAAAACTTCTTCTCCGACTATTTTCAAAATGACGAACACAATAGATCATGAAGCTAAGACACCAATGTCCCAAGAACAAGAAGAGATGAAGGAGATGCAAGATAAAGGAAGTTGGAAGACCGCAGAGAAAAAAAGAAAGCTACAACATCAATATCGCCAAGAAAGATGAGGAGCCAGGCAATTAAAAACTAAGAAAATTATAGGTCTGATAGACCAATTTGATCTCAGTGGACATTAACTACTATCATCATCATCATCTTCATCATATATATATATATATATATATATGAAAAAAATATTTTTAAATATTTAAGTTTTGTTTTTTTGTTTTTTAAATATGAAGTATTGAAATATCATGTTCAAGAATATGAATAGTTATTATTTTAATTTAATGATAAAAATATATCTTAATTTATAGCTACTATTTTTAAGAATAATATTTTTTTGTAGTTTTAATATTAAAAATAATTATTTATTTTATTATTACTTTTTAAGTAACTAAATATTGTATTTATATTTAATTTTAATATTTTTTAAATTTAAACACTTTACATCTCATGTAATGGGTTACAATAACATCTATCCTAATAACATCTATCCTTATTGGTCAGGCTAACATCTACTCTTACTGAAATATCAACTAGCAATTGCCCCTAAAGGTGCAAAGACACACCGAAGGCATAGAAGATTTGGGAAAATCATCTTGGAAAACTAAATCATAAAATATAAAAACTCTTATTTCTAATAGAATAGATATTAGATAAAGATTATTTGAATTTTTTTTTTTGAGAAAACTCCATTATAAAGAGCAACCTAAAACTAAATCATAAAATATAAAAACTCTTACTTCTAATAGAATAGATATTAGATAAAGATTATTTGAAAAAAAATTGAGAAAACTCCATTGTAAAGAGCAACCTTCTCTTTTAGTGAAAAAGAGATTTACAGTTCAAAAGATTTGATCTCTCTTCGCGTTTGACACATTCCAATTTAAGATAGATCTACATTATTTAAATTAATTATGAGAATGCTCTTAGCTGGACAACATTTTGTCTTGCTTGTAGTTGGAGCCTCGACCAACACCACGCCTCCGTCAACACCACTATACCAAGGTAATATGGTTGTCAGAGCTAATGTATTCCCAACATAGGTTACATGAACTTTGCAATATGTTAATTCAAATTGAAATCTCATTTTTTTTAGATGGTTGATTCAAACATCTCAAACGATTTTAATTAAAGTTAATTAAAAAAAGCAAAGTTACCATGGTTTATAGGACTACTCTTTATTTATGTGTCATGAAGTTATATCATTAGGTAACATGCGAGTATTGCTATTTTTATTATACTCTTTGTTGTTTAGAGGTTCTCTTTGTGGCATGCAAGCATTTGCATTTATATAATTGATGTAGTTAAATTTTGAGAGCATTGAGTGAATGAAACTATTGATTGCATCTTTAACAAATCAATTTGTATACAACTATTCTAGTCCAATTCTGAATTTATTGGCATTATCATCATATTTCATTGGCAATATTTCATGTATTAATGCAATGATTGACACATCAAACACACCCATATAAAATAGGGTTTAATATATTACCTCTAGATTGAAGAGCTTAAATTTTGAGTTTCTATGAGAAAATGGATTAAAGTACTTGGTTTGTTCCAAAACCGTGTTTTCCATTGGAAACATATCAATACATGTACTTTAAGATGCACTTCCATAGCGGGGAGTTTGAAGTTTGAGTTTATAGAGGCATATCACCACATCAAACACATGTATTGAGAAATTGATTTGTTTGAAGCTATCTACCACTAGAAACATCAAGAAATTTAGAAATGGGGAGTTGAACAAACTACTTTGTTTGAAGTTAGGTTTACAATTGGACATATATAGAGAATTGAAAAAATTGATGTTCTAGAGCAATGTTTACCATTGAAAACATGGCAAAAATAAAAATAGTATAAAATCACAGGAAATTCCACAAAACAATGGTTTTGATGATCGAAGTCGTGTTTACCATCGGAAACATAAATGGTAAACTTAATAATTTGATTAAAAGAATGTTCTAAAAATCACCTATAAGAACAATGATTTCAATAACAAAAGCATGGTTTACTATTGGAAACATATTGAAGGAATTAATAAATGGGGTTGGAAGAAATTGATTTATTACCGGCAATGCTTTTGGAAACAAAATGGAAATAATAAAAGCCTAGTAATAGTTTTTTTTTTTTAAATATTAATTTAAAAATCACCAACATTAAACCATTGGAAACATATTGAAGAAACTAAGAAATGAGGATTGAAGAAATTGATTTATTACCAACAATGCTTTTGGAAACAAAATGGAAATAATAATAAAAGCAGTAAAAATCCAAAAAATAAAAACCTAGCAGTAAAGTGAAAATTTTTAAAAATATTAATTCAAGAATCACCAAAAATTAAAACCTAGCAGTAAAGTAAAATTCTTTGAAAATATTAATTCAAAAATCACTAACACAGCAATGATTTCAATGAATGAACCTTAATATAAAATTAAAGTATAATAAATCATCACTTGAATAGAGTAGCAAGCATGTTAGATTCACAGAGGAACAAAAAAATCCTTCAATGAATCATAATATCAGTTAGCTTATTTAGTAATCATGAGCCAGTCTTTAAGAAGCCTTCTCACAGGAAGCATACCTGCTCATAATATTTAGGTGATAAGTTTCTTGCTTGGTTTTTCACTTCAATGTTCCAACAATATTTCTCAGAAGTGCATAAAGGTCGCTGTCAAACAGGAGAATGGAAGAAAATAAATCATGAAATAAGCCTTTGTATGCTATGCAATGAAGTTCAGGAGAATCACAAGCTTTACTATCTTATGTACAAATGTCAGATTGAAATGCTTAATCAGCCAAAAGGACAATATTTTATCTAGTTTAGTGTCAAGGAGAAAGACAGAAGAAAATAAACAGTAAATCAAGGATTTTTGCTCTATCAAATGAAGGTGTGGAGAATTCAATCTTCACTGTCTTATATACAAATTTCATAATAGAATGATCTATTAGACAAGTGGATGAGGTTTTATCTGTTTTTTGTAATGTCAAGGTGAAGATGGAAGAACATCTACTGAGTTTGTGTGTGTTATCTAATGAAGTTGAAGTGAATTTGATCCAGGTGGATGTTGGTGGCCACCCACCTATCCCACTTGGACCCCCACAACTATCTTTTTTAGTTTTTCAGTTTCCTTAATTGTAGCACAATTTACTATTTTTGGCAGTTTTCGGGTCCTAAACTTCTAGAGCAGTTTTGAGGCCCTAAACGACGTTTTTGGGAAAACGGGGGCCAAATTAAAAGTCGTAGTCCTCAGATAGATATTTCTAACGAAGTATTGTGAGCATTAAACAAAGATCATATGCCAAAGTTATGACCCTGGGAAGTTGATGTACCGATTTACCCAAACGAGGCCCATAATTTGGGGCCTCATCTCCTAGGGTTAAATTTTTGGATGTTTAGGGTTTTCGGTTGTTTCTCAACAATAAATAGGCCTTCGAGCCTCATTGTAACAGAGTTCAGAGGCATGTAGCCGCCACATCTCTTCTAAGAGATAAGCTACCATCGCCCGAGCTAGTCTCATTTCTAGTCTGTTTGTAAGCATATTTCATTATTTCATATTAATGAAAGATAGTGTTATTTATACTGCATCTCTATATTTATGCTTATTTATGTACTTTATTACAGTTTGCATAAATCCAGATTAGTGGTATCAGAGCGGTCTACTCGTTCTTTGCTTTTCTTTGCATGTCCCCAACAAGGTCGAGATATAAGGAGTTAGGGCTTGAACTAGTCAAACCTTTGGGGGACTAGCCTCACAAATCCCGACGACCTCCCATGGCAGAAGAAAAGAAAGATGAGGGGGCAGGAGATCCTATAAAAATCTTGCTCGAAGAATCCCTCAAGTGACAAGGGAACACCATGATGGACAACTTTGCCTAGATCCTTTAGCGGCTACCCAGGGGGGACACATCTACTTCCAATAGATACTCTAGAAACACCAAACCCTTTAAGGTACAAGTTAACCTTGAAATCCCCATATTCGAGGTTTAGATAGATAAAAATGTTGTAGATAAATGGTTAAATCTGTTAGAAGGGTATTTTTTTGTCCATGATTTTTCCAGCTGGGAAAAGATTACTTTTGCTCTTCTCAAAGCCACCCCCCACGTCAAGGATTGGTGGAAAACCTACTATGAGTAGAAGGATGAAAGTACAACCTCATTGTTTTCAGCCACACCCACTTGGAACTCATTCCAGGATGCCACCAAGGAGAAGTACTACCATGTCAGAAGCTATGATGATAAATACATAAAGTGGAACACGTTGTGGCAGGTAAGGGACCAAGACGTGCCAGAGTTTACCAACATTTTTCATACCCTTCGCACAAAGTTGGGTATCAAGGATTTTGAGCAGAATTTTTTACTCAAATACCGCGACTGCCTACACAGGTACATTTAGGATGAGATGGAGTTCTTGGACATCTCCTCACCTGACACGACGTAACGATACGTTGTCAAGATCGAGGAGAAGTTTAAATAAAAGAAACAAGACTTTGGATCCGCAAATCCGAAGCAAGGGGAAGGCTTCCCCAAACCGCAGAACTAAGGACAAAGCCAAGACAGTGTGACCCAAGACAACCTGTCGAAGCCGCAAGACAAGAACAACACCACGAAGTCAAAGAAGGACACAGGAAAGTGGTGTGAGCTCCATAAGATCCCCACTCATAACACAAGTGAGTGTCAAGCCAAGCAGTCATTGGTGGCTGAGTTGAAGGCTTCAGAATCAAATGCATATTACGACCTTGAGTCAGAACCCGACAAGAGGAATGACAAAGGGAAGCAGATCATTGATGCAGAGCCCAATGCCACTATTGCCATCGCCAAGATCCAAAAGACTGAACCCAAAGATCAAGAGGAGGGGGAGTGTCTTTTCCACTCACAAATGTGGGTGAAGGGTTCACCACTGCAATTCATTATTGACAGTGGTAGCCAAAAGAACCTCATTTCAAGAGAGGTTGTGAAGTGTCTGGGCCAACTCACAATACCACACCCGTAACCGTACAACATCGGGTGGCTTTAATAAGGATGATATCTCTGCATTTGCTAGCAGTGGCACCCTCCTTATAGCATCAAGCCCTTCATAGATGAGGTATTGTGTGATGTTGCACCTCTTGATGTTTGTGATGTATTATTAGGCCAACCATACTTGTGGAAGCGACATGTTGTGTATGAGTCAAAGCCTCGCGTCATTATTATTTCTTTCGGTAATTCATTATACAAGATACTGGAGGTAGCCCCACCTACCTCCACCTCTTTGATCCCTGCTAAGAAATGTAGTAAGATAATCTCCCAGACTAGGAAATTCATTTTCTTTCTGGTTCCCTCTCAAAGTAAGGGGAAGATCATAGCCACATCCATGGCCCCCGGGAAGGGTTTCTCCATGCAGCAGAAGCAGGTGGATGCGGTCATGAAATAATACATGAACATCTTCTCCTCACCCATAGGGGTACCGTTGCACATTCCGGTCAAGAATTCGTTCAATCTGACTCTCGGAGCACCTACACCCAATGGGCCACTATATCGTCGCTCCATTGTGGAAAATGCTAAGTACAAGTAGCGACATGATCAACATTGGGTGCCACACAAGTTTCAAGTGAGTGACAAATTCTGGTTACATTTGCATAAAGAATGCCATACAAGAGCCCATCGGAAACTCAGACCACTCTGATATGGTCCTTACACCGTTACCAAGGTTGTGTGAAACAATTATTTGGAGCACAACATTCCCTCATTCCTTGGCTTGCGCTGAGTGTTCAAGGTGGACCACCCTCAACTATGCTTCCCACTATTAGTTGACACATCATATATTGCAGAACAACTCACTAGGGACCAAGTTCAGTAGAAGTTTCCCCATCTCTTGGAGGCACTCAACGTAATGGGGACCACTACTTCCTAAGGGGGAAGGAATGATCCAGGTGGATGTTGGCGGCCATCCGCCTATCCCACTTGGACCCCCACAACTATCTCTTTCATTTTTTTAGTTTCCTTAATTGTAACACAATTTATTATTTTTGGTAGTTTTCCGGGTCTTGAACTTCTAGAGCTGTTTTGAGGTCCTAAACGACGTTTTTTGGGAAAACGGGGGCCACCATGAGCCAATAATTGATGTTGGCCATTTCAAAGTTGCAGTCCTCAGATAGATCTTTCTAACGAGGTATTATGCGTGTCAAATGAAGATCGAATGCCAAAGTTATGACCCTAGGAAGTTGATGTACCAATTTACCCAAACAGGGCTCATAGTTTGATGCTTCATCTCCTAGGGTTAGGTTTTTGGATGTTTAGGGTTTTCCATTGTTTCTCAACAATAAATAGGCCTTTAAGCCTCATTGTAACAGAGTTCAGAGGCATGTGGTTGCCACATCTCTTCTTTGAGACAAGCTACCATCGCCTGAGCTGGTCTCATTTCCAGTTTGTTTGTAATCATATTTCATTACTTGATATTAATGAAAGATAGTGTTATTTCTACTGCATCTCTTTATTTATGTTTATTTCTGTACTTTATTGCATTCCTGCATAAATCCGTATCAGAATCACATGCCTTATTGCCTTGTCTATGAATGTTTGACTAAAACTCTAAATTAGATAAGAATATGAGGTTTTATAGCTTATACTTTCAAGTAAGAAATGGAAGGAAATAGTGGGTAGGGCTGCAACAAATCAACAAAATAGGGATTATAATAATCGGGGATATCACTTTTTTTATTGATATATTCACATTGGTATAAATGTCATTATATGTTGGAAATTATACGCTATGATAGATCAACATATATAACACAAGATATAATTGGAAAACTTTAAAATGGTCTTATTAAAAATTGTTTTAGAGCTGACATTGATTTAATTTCTAGCCTAATATATACATCAAAAATGTCTAGTTGCAAATCAAATATGGATATTGGTATGCATGACATGTATCCTTTACATTCAATGCGAATTTTCATATCTTGTTTTAGATGTGCTTCATGATAATGTAATGTTTGAGTTATGTACTTGGGGTATCAATTTCTGGAATAACACGGACGCTATGATTTCTCCAAATTTGACGAATGACTTGACGCTAGAATATCTACCCAATGCAACATCAGAGATAAGTGTTATTAAACACATGCGAGTAGATCCACCATATATTTTTTCTTCATGTATTTGTATGGGACAAATGATTCTATGTGGGTAAGAATGAGAGGTGAGAAATAAAAATATACCACTTCACCATGAAACATATGAAGATAAAAATGGGAGATGCGAAAATCAAAATATACCACTTACCAATGAAAGATATGAATGCCTGATCCACTAAAAGTTGTGGAAAAGCACAAGTCAATCAAAATGTCTTTCACATATCTCGACAAAAAGATTGAATTAGATAAACCAAAGAGACATTATATAACATTTGATGATGTACAAATTGAATTGCAATTTTTAGCATAAGAAAAGGGAAGGAAGAAAGAAGAGAGCTAAAGCATATAAGGCTATTGCAAAATTTTAGGAACCATAAGAGAAGATAACATAACATGAATCAAAAAGAGTAGATGTTGAGATAAAAACGAAAGAACGAGTCAAGGAAACGTTAAGGTGAATGCAAAAGCTCAAACATAAGTAAATAAGAGGAAACAAGGAATTTTTTTTAAGTAGATGCTAAGCAAAGAAGAAAATAAAATTGGAAGAACTGAGAAACAAAGATAAAGAAGAAACAAAGGCTGAGAAGAAAGAAAGAAGAAAAAGAGAAAAATAAGGGAGAGATGAATGAAGAAAATGTAAAAACAATATGGGGAGAACTAATGGAAGAATTTTACACCCACCAAAGTTTTGGTTGCATGCTTATTCCAGTATTAGTTACTATAAGATATAACCCAACTCTAGTAGCTATTGATAAAGTGACTATTATAAAAATGTTAACATTTTATAGGAAGAAGAATCATATTCTCAAATAGACTCATAAGAGAAGGAAAACCACTCTCAATCAATAACTTGTGATTACCACTAAATCTATTATTTTGGTTGCCAATAAATTATGTATACTAGTAACTGATTTTGCAGAGTTTGTGTTTGCTCAAACTATTGTGAATCAAGTAAAAGAAATTGTGAAACATGTGAAAGACTATAAAAACAAAATAACATTGTTGAAAAATAAGGTAAACTACCATAAATCAAATTACTATGATATTACAAAATTTATTTACTATGTCTTGGAGTTTCAAGATGAATTAAATATAGTTCTACAATTTAAAGGGAAAATTCAAGATGTGTTTAATGCTCAAAACTAAATATAGGCCTAGAAAATATGACAAAACCAAGAAAAGCTTCAATCTGATTCAACTAAAAGGTGGTAAAATTATCTTTTTGGTATTTCCCATTAAGAACCTTTTTTGAGAGAGAATGATATGTTCAACAATGATTTTGGTCTAATGTACTGGAAATATCCTTCTTAGAAGGCATGGAAATCCATTTAACAAGAGTTAGTAAACTATGCCATAGTGTGGTAAGTTATATAAAGAGTTGTAGAAAAATGTCACCTCTCCTCATTTGGTCCATGTGATAGTTTTGTCCTTCAAAATGAGGTCATAAAATATCTTAAAAATGTGATCTGAATTCATTCCCTTTCCCTTCCAAGTATTAGTAGATCATGTATGAAAAATTACATTAAAGATCCAATTAAGATTAAAACTTGGTTACTAAATTTGAAAAAATATGAAAAGGAATTAAAATAACATGTTGCCTCATTCAAAAATATTTTTGAATAACCATACTTTCCACAAAATGAGTTTATTAACAAAACATTTGAAGCATGCAATTGTTATGTTGAGAAATATAGAAAATAAAAGGAATACACATTTATAGGTCATGTGGAGAATACCAACAATTGAGAAGATGGAACATTTCCACTCCCTCAACTTTGTTGTGTATAAATATGACGAGAAACAGAAGAGAAGGGAATTTTGCTTGGCATTGTAAATTCTTTTCAAGTTAATATAGAAGTCAAGTGACCAATTTTGGGGAGATTAGTTCTAGTATTTGCGATTGTATGATATTTTTTTTTCTCTAGTTTATTTTCTATAATCACCCTGGAAACGTTAATTTATGTTGTAAACTTACTTATGCATTAATGACTTGTTTCTACTATTATCTATCAATGGTTGCTAACTCATAGATGTGAAGCTATAATTAGTAATTTAATTATAAGATTACCTCAAGACTTTAAAAATAAAAGTTTATCATATTTTTCATTGAGTTTCTTATTGAAAAATGTTGAATTGTTGGTTTAAATTGATCTTTTCAAAGTTCATGATTCAGGGTTTGGTTGTATGAATATTTAGGATTTATTGTCAGTGTTAGTGTATCATTATATTGATAGATCAAATTATTATTCATGGTTATTAATGTTGCCAATCACAAGGGTTTACCACTGAAGCTACTATGTTTGACAGTGTTAAGCAGATTTGATTATAGAGTTGGCTGATGTGACATAGATTATATTGCTGATATACATGAACTAGGGTTTAATACTTGTTGTATTATAGCTAGAGTGTTGAGTGTTACTGGATTGTATCTTTAGGGTTTGGCTTGACGATTTTTGTTGAGTAGGGCTGATAGTTGACTTATATTTGAGGATTGATAAGGTTGAGGTAGAAGATAGGGTTTTATTTATTTAATTTAATTTATTATTATTATTATTATTTATTTATTATTATTATTATTTAATTTTATATTTTATTTTATTTTATTTTTTAATTTTTAGTCAAAGTTCAATCATTATATTAACATCAAAGTGTAGAGAACAAAATGTCTCAACATGCCCCTTTCTCTTAGTCCCACCATACTTGTTGAGATTGAGACTTGGAGGATAACATGAGCTACCGACTTCATAAAATTATTTTCCAGTGGCTTAGGAGCCATGGCATACATATTGTAAACAAAAAGAGAAACATAACAAAAAGAAGCATATTAAGGAGGGGGGTTGGGGGGGATTACAATGGGAGCGTCGAAATAGCCAACATATTCGTGCATGTGAAAATCAATATGCTCCACCCTCACTTCTAGACTGCGAAGGTGGTCGTTGGTGTGCCTTTGATGCCGTCGCAAATTATCCAATTGTTCAATGATTTCACTTTGGCTAAATTGAATGTCATTGATGACAGCTACTAGCTCATTACGGTCATCATATCTTTGGTTCTTGAGGTTTTCCATGTTCACTTGAATGTTCCAAATTTAAGCAGTGATAGACTCCAGCGTCGCCAGAGCAACCATATGGCACCAGGGAGCCATAAACTCTCTCCTATGTCTCACAACTTCTCAAAAAACCTGACAAGGCATCATTGTCCTGCTCCAACTGATCTGATTGTCGCAGATTGACACCCCTACAATTTGGACTCCCTCGGTGGCGAGGCATCCCGACATACCCAAAACACCTGAAAGAGCGACAGATGCGAATACCCTCCCAACCCCACACAACAACAGAAAACAATGTAACTTCTACTGTGACACAGGTAAGTTCCCTTTGCGGACAGAGGCAACCCCTCTAGCCCTAGAGTGGGTCTAGTCACTGCAAAGACAATACCAAAGCAAGTTTCCTTAGAAAGTTGGTGTTATGGAGGCCTACCTTCAGTTCGATGAAGTCCTCATCGTGTTGCTCCAGCTCTTGTTCTTCTTGTCACTTATGCTTGAAAACAACATGTAGATAAACGCCACAAACACAATAAAAAACGAACAAGAAATCTACTTGAAGAGTCAAGGAACCTCAAGCTATCGACATACAATTTAACACACGATATAGGAAACAAGCTATTGATTTGTATTAATATAAATCAAAGTAAAACTTAAAACCGAGCCTTGACGTCATAAGCCTCCTTGAAGGGTCCTGTCGGCATGTCTCTGTAAACATTTACTTGTGAACCATCTCCCAAGGGAACATATGACTCTCTTTTTTGTCCAAAAGGGTTGATGCTAGAAAGCTCTCAAGCCAACTCTACTCAAACATCTCTCAAATCAAAATACATGTGAGGCTACTTCCACACTCTAATAACACTCTCTACCTCTACTCCTCTCTTAGAAACTTTGAAACTATCAAATTACATCTAGTTATCATCCAGTTACATCCAATCTAGCTGATGTCATTCATGGAGGAGATATTTATAGGAGGGAGAGGTCCCATAAGTGAAGGAAGAAAGAGCTTATCTCTTAAGGAGGTTGCACAAAAGGTGGAACAACTATCCCAAAGGAGAGAGGCGAACTCAACTAACCCAACAACCAGCCTTAGGACCGCCCATGAAGCAATTTCATCTCGAAGTTTCGATGATTTGTTGAAAAACTTGCCAAATTTGGCTCATCGTGGGTACAACATAGGGACAGAGGGAAGACTTCGGTAGGGCTAGTGTTAACTTGACCATCTTTGCGAGAGGGATAAATTCTGACTCGCGACAACCCAGAAACTTAGGTAAAAAGGGGTCTTCTTCAAGGATAATGAATTGAGACATTCTTCCTAAGAATGCAAGGAAGGTAATGACACATAATTGGCAACATGACACAACACAAATGCCAGTAACATGGACCGGCAGTATCCGGGATCAGGGAATGTAGAGTCGGTGACAAATTACTGTGTAATAGATTCCCCCTAAAGCATGAAGGCCGAGAGAGTGGGAGGGATGAAATGCTCTACGAATCCATAACCGAAACAGAACGCCCTTGCGGAGAACCTGCAGACGAAAGTACAACTGATATCTCTGACACATGAGTACATAATGAGAGGAAATACATGTTCATAAGATATGCGCACAACCATCTAGAAGATAAACGTAAATAGGCTATGGTATGGACGCAACCATCCAATCAGAAAGACCACAAAAGAGACTTAGGTATGGTCGCAACCATCCAATCAAAAGAGTCATGTATAAGTCAATCCACGCAACCTGGAATTGTGTAATCTGAGCCCAGGGTCTTGAATCCCAACCTGACCATTGTACAATTTTTAATATGCGAATAAATGTGTTGAAGTCGAGAACACTAGAAAACCACTTGATTTTAGGACAAAAATAAGGCTCTTTGGGTTTAAAAGAAGATTTTAGGACTCATGGACCATGAATTAGGTCTTGAACCACCACATATACCCTATAAAGAGGATGGTTTCCCTACAAGTGGATTATGAGTTCCATATGTGGTTTTGTGCGCTAAATGTGGGTATTGGAGCTTTGGCCATGACTTGACAATAAAAACAAGGATCTAAAAGAAGCTTCTATAGCTCATAGGGCATAGATGAGGCCATTTACCATCACACAAACCTTCTAAAAGGGATATTTGAATTAGAAGAGTTACACTCACACTATTATGAGGCTTTTCATTATAATAACGACTCTTAGGGCATTGACCATGGTTTGTGGATCAAAATAAGGATCTTAGGCCCTAAAATAGGCTTCTAGGGTTTATGGGCCATTAATAGGGCCCTAAACCATTACACATCCCCTTGAAAGGGGAATTTTAGATGTGGATTTCACTAGCTTTCACACATCAAGAATGGATTTCAAGGGCTTATTCATGGGTTGGGAATGAAAACAATGTTTGATGCCATGAAAGAATATTCTAGGGCTCGTGTGTTATGAATGAGACCCTAACCCGCTATGCATGCACAATAAAGAGCAACTTATGGATAATATATTTGTGTTACTAGGTTTTACACATAAAGGATAGGTCTCAGGGCATTAGCCATAGGTTAGGGATGAAAACAATAGTCTTACACCTTAGAGCCTATAAAGTGAATCTTTGGCCTTGAGTGAGAGATGGGTCTACCATTTTCTATACTAGGGATGGGTTTTCAGGCCTTAACCACTATTTAAAGATGAAAGAAAGGGCTTTGGGTCCTAACATAAACTTATAGTCCTCATGGGATATGAACATGGTCATGAATGGCCACAAAAATCTTAGAAAGGGGATCTTCTACCTATAAGTGTTATTTAGACAATAGTATGATGTTTTGTGCATTAAGGATGGGTCTTGAGGCATGGAGCATGGTTTGGCTCATGAGACATGAATAGTTTCTAACCCACTACATTGTTATTACAAAGTTTATATAACATAAATGGTTATGAAAACTTTAACTATGGTCAAGAAATGAAAATAAAAATGTCACTATCTAAAATAAACTTACTAACATCATAATCTATGCATGTAAAAAAAAATCATTATTTATATATTAACATCTAAAGAAAATCATTAATTTTCATATAAATATCAATTTGAGTCACTCTATATTTAAATATAAAATATTCTAAAAAATATATACACATTTTATTATATAATATATTTTTATAAATTATCAGTTTTACAAATAAAATAATAACCATTTATCGTTAAACAAAATTTAAAAAACACCCATGGCCAACATAAAGTTACAAAAATGTTGTGAGACTTGTATGGTCAACTTCGCAGGATGATGGTCCACCTATTTTGTCCAAAGGAAAAGAACGCGTAACTATTACGCTAGTACAACCACTAAAATACTTTTTGTTCTGGTCAACATTGTAAATGCTGTGTCATGTGGCTCATATGCTCACCCTCTCCTTTCCTTTCACGATTAGGTTAAAGTGGTCAGATAGGCATAAGGGTTTTTTTAATGGCCACCAATATTTATTGCAAATACATTATTCAAAGGTGGACATATACAACTCTAAGTATTCTAAGTCAATAATAAATAGGATCAAAGTATTCTAAGTCAATAACAGGGTTTTTTTAATAACAATCAATATTTATTGCAAATATATTATTTAAGGGTGGATATATTTAATTTTAAGTCAATAATATCATAAATATTAATGTCTTTTTTAATACTAACTTGTGATTACAGGACACATATTTTTTATTGTATTCTACTCATAAATATTTTTTCAAAATATTGTATTTTTATTTTTTAAGTTTTTAAATATATATATGAGAATTAAAAATTATAAAGAATATTTAATAAAAATATTAAATTTATTAATACATTTTTAAAATATATTTAAATAAAAATATACAAATTTATTTAATGATTAACTATAATCAGTTATTCAAAATTGAAAATTAAAATGAAATTAACTCTAAAAAAAATCATTATGAATTACATAAATTTACACTCTCAAATATTATATAACCAAATAAAAGAAAAAAACAAAAATAACAGCACAATATTATTACACTGTTTTAATACAATTTACCATATAATTTTTTATTTGCTTTGCTAAATTACCATGAAGCAAGCACAGATCAATGCACAGAAGCAACATTGGGCAGAAATAATCCACAGTGGTCACCTTGGCTTATTGCTTTTGAAAGCTGGAAGTTGATTGTATGAATTAGGGAGTGGACCATGGAACATAGGCGTGGTAATGAGGAGTAAACAAATATGGGCCAACCATATACTTAACTAGGTCTCTGTCCAGGACAGACGTCTGATAAAGAGCTGCCTGAGATTGGCCGTGTCACGCCCCTAAGCCTACGGTGGTCTTTCAACTGTGCCGGCGAGGTGTGACACTACCAACCGTTTTCTTTTCACCAATACTTACGATTGTAGACTACGCCTTAGCCATCCATACTTAGTTTATTTTTCATTACCAAGTATTATTAATGTGCCTTTATACCAATGAACACCCATACACATTCATTATCAATAGCATTATATAAGAGAAATGCAACAGTATAAAGGGAGGGGCAACTCTCTGCAATATGAGTCTGCCCAACAATATATTATACCATCTTTCATTTTTACAATGCACAAGTTAAATCTTGGGAAACCCCAAATTTACACTTAGCCATTTTTTCACAACATCGGCAAACTCGGTTGCCCAACTCATCGGCACCTCCGCACGGCCGCTGCACGACTAACCAAACCTTCGTTCACCCCGTCACATCGTCATGTCGTTTGCGCAACTCGGGCGCACCTCCAAGTCGCCACACACAGGCGCCTCCAACCAAGGCACACCTCCGTCCGCAATCTCAACACTCCAACAAGTCTCCGTGCACACTTGCACGATGGGCGGGCGCTCACTCGAGTCACCAAGACACCCACGCCAAGTCGTCGTACAAATCAGGCGCCACACATTCACCGTGCACGCCTCACCTGACCACCGGGCACACCTTGCCCAACGCCTTCACCCACTCCAAGTGCGTTCACCAACCATGCGGCTAAACCAAGACTTAACGCATGAGATATGCGCTTTACCTCCTATTGTTTCTGCGCACTTGAACTGCGCACTACTTGTGTGAAGTGATGATCGAATGAATGGTCTCCAAGTGCTCCAACACACTTACATATATAGTCATTGCACATGGGGTGGTAGCTCGCCCAACCAACCACCAAATCTGTGTTTACACACCCCTTTGAATGCCAACCATGTGTCGGCCTCGCCCTCCATGGCAAGTCGGCCAACCCACATCGCAAAGCCTCCAAACGTGGGTATAAACTCCATCGCAACTCCTTTGTATCATAGGTTTCGTCGCAAGTTATGTCGCATAACTGGGTTGCACTACTGTCGCACCTCCGTCGTGCGCTCCAACTCGTCGCCTACTCGCACGCACGCCCGGGTCGCCCGACACCCGAACGCATCGCACACCCGAGGACCTTACATCCTCCTCCACCTGAAATCGTTGCTGTCCTCGACAACATACCATCCTGGTAACCATCCACCAAGATCATCCATGATGTCCACTCCTCCACATACTGCAGCCATCACTACAACATATGTAGAACCACCATCTCCATCATGTCTCACCTCGGCAACCATCTGTCACCAAGATAACCATACCAGGTATGCACCCATCGGTATGTCATACATCAGAAATCATCTTAATCCATGACCATCAACCACCGTGCCACAATCTCCACATGCTGCTCTCCATCGTGGAAGGTTGGCCCCTCCATCTCAAGCTACATGCCCACTGCAACATCTCGTGTCGACCTCATCATGTGTCATCCTCATGTGAATTGCTGCCATGATACTCCAACATAATGCTAACACATCTCTGTACATGCCGGCCCTCATGTCTGAACTCAGTCGGGTGATCAGTCCAACTATCATGCTCAAACCATGAGAATGCACATCCTCATGCCACCATTAGTCATTTCTCAAAACATCCTGTCACATCCTGAACTCGATCAAGAATCCATCTCCATAGGTATAATCCATGCTCAGGTTCATGAAGTAGTCCTCATCTCATATGCAACATGATGTCCATGATGTTTGGTGCCAATGTGCTGCATGAAATCAGCCACATCTATCCTAACATCATCCATATGTGTGCCTCCTCAATATGAAGAGACCATCCCATCAAACTCCAACTCTCGGTGTGCCACATCCAAGTCCATGAAGCTACCTCCATCACATCTGCAATGTGTCATCCCTCAAGTCTGCCATAGAAACAAGTATACACCTGTCTCATCTATCCATGTGCTGCCCATGATCATAGATCAATCAGCTCCCCATGTGTCAAAAGTAGTTGAGTCTCGGCTCAACCCATGCCCAAGTGTTGCCACCAAGGCATCATCATCATCGTAACTCCATCACCCCAAAGTGTCTCATATCGATCCTCCACATCAAGTCACTCTTTCAAGCCATCCCCATGTATGTACTTGAAAGTATGCACCTGCGTTAAAGTCCCTGACCTCAGCTCCTCAATGTATCAGATCCTCCAAGTCCACCATATATGAAGTCCCCAAAAGTCACAACAATCCCATGTCATCATAAGCTCCATAAGTCATCCCCATCCAACACTCTAGCAAGCATACAAGTCTCGGTCCAAAGGTCTCTGCAAGATGCCTCAGCTCTCCATGTAGTAGAAATGCTCCATAGTCTGCTCACAACTCCATCCAAGTCCATGGCCTTGTTGTACAAGAGTGCACAACCTCTCCATTGGCTCATAAGTAAAACATCTCCATGTCACACTAGCAAATCCACCTGCACAACATCCCTGCTTTGGCACTTGTCATTGGATGCCCATAAGTGACACCTCTACAAGTGCTCCCACATAATGTCCCTGCATAAGACTGCCATGCTCCATGTCTCCAACTTGATGTCCATGACTAAGTTGCCATGTAGTCCAACCAAATAGACCCATCACAACAATCGGTCATCCCTATCCAAGCTGCAATCTTCGGTCTAGTGAACTCGGTCACCCAACCATATCATCATCACATGAGTCTCTCCATCATAGCTCCTCCACCAAAGTGTCCACCAAGATTTGCTCTTGGTCTCGGCCATGAGAAGTCCACCCAAGGGCGTGCCCTCCAATTTGTCTATGAGTCATGTCGGGCACTTAGCCATGTGACTAAAGCATGACCCATTCCTCCACAACGATCATCAAGTTCCACCCTTGTCACGGGCCTTTGTGCCTTCTACCATAAGGTCACAAATAACCCCGACAAGTCCTGCAACAATCAACAATCCTTGCTCCTCCATACAAGGTCGCATCATAGTCATCCATGGTAAGATGCTCCCTAGCATCGGCAAACTGGTTTTGCCCTTCCCTGCATACGGTCCATCTACCAAATGCTCAAATGAAACACAAGTATCAATAGTACTTACATCATCATCATCATGAGGTTCCTCCATGAGAGTGCCCTCATCCATACATGTCTGCAAACTGCACGATCCTGGTCCAACTTGATCAATCTCAAGCTCATCCTCCGTCATGATCATGTTTGCAACATATTCAACTATCACGACTTCCTCTACCTTGTTAGTACAACCTGCAACTTCATCTTGCTCCATTGTCCATCCAAGTTGAAGAAGCTCGTCTTCAACATTCTTTTCCAAGACTGCAAGCTTCTCTCGAATCCGGGGATTCTCCTCTTTCATCCGCTTCAACTTGTATAAGGTAAGCAAGAGCTTCCCTTCACATTCTTCCAAACCTGCCATGCCTTGTACTTCGTCTTCCCCAGTTTGTACTTCGTTTGGTCCACAGACGCCCAAACCGTGTATACCCGCCCACACGCAGTCCCACTTGCCCACCTGACAAGTGCCCAAATCGTATGAACAACACGTAGTACCATCTGCCCAACTCTACGACACCCGGTTCCAACCTTCACCAGCTTCACCAAGTTCTCTGCAACCATGAACCGGCCCTTGTTCCACTTGTATGTGAAACTAGCTTCCTTCACCTACAAGTACCTGCTTCCACTGTCGCGAGCAACCTTGCTCAAACCAGCTCCAACCGAGCTCTGATACCAACTGTCACGCCCCTAAGCCTACAGTGGTCTTTGAACCGTGTCGGCGAGGTGCGACACTACCAACCGTTTTCTTTTCACCAATACTTACGATTGTAGACTATGCCTTAACCATCCATACTTAGTTTATTTTTCGTTACCAAGTATTATTAATGTGCCTTTATACCAATGAACACCCATACACATTCATTATCAACAACATTATTTAAGTGAAATGCAACAATATAAAGGGAGGGGCAACTCCCTGCAATATGAGTCTGCCCAACAATATATTATACAATCTTTCTTTTTTACAATGCACAAGTTAAATCTTGGGAAACCCCAAATTTACACTTAGCCAATTTTTCACAACATCGGCAAACTCGGTTGCCCAGCTCGTCGGCACCTCCGCACGATCGCCGCACGACTAACCAAACTTTCGTTCACCCCGTCGCACCGTCATGTCATTTTTCCAACTCGGGCGCACCTCCAAGTCGCCACACACGGGTGCCTCCAACTAAGGCATACCTTCGTCCGCAATCTCAACACTCCAACAAGTCTCCGTGCACACTTGCACGATGGGCGAGCGCTCACCCGAGTCGCCAAGACACCAACGCCAAATCGTCGCACAAATCGGGCGCCACACATTCACCATGCAAGCCTCACCCGACCACTGGGAAATGGTCTTAGATAAACCATTCATCTAGTAATGAACAATTTACTATATATATATATATATATAAAATCATATATTCTTATTTTCTGATAAATATAATTACTACAACTTACCCAAAACACATCATTAAATAAATAAGACCTACAAAATGATTGACATATTTCTATTTTTATTATAATATTTTGTTTTTATTTTACTAGAATTTTATAAACTACACAGAGAAAATTAGAACAACACTTATTTTGACATCTATCCTTACCAAATCTTTCCATTTTTATTATAATATTTTATTTTGAAATTATATACACTGAACATAACATTAGAACACTTAGCTATTTTGACAACGATCCCTAACATATTTAAGATTGTGATAGGTATGAAGAAATTGTATGTTATTTGAGCTGTACTAAAAGTTAGAACACTTTGCTTCTTCTTTTTTTTACAATGATTCACAACAGATTATTTAAGATTTCAGTGATTTGTATCAAGAAATTATAAGTTATTTTATTGGTCATGTTTGAAATCTGCTCAGTATTAAAATGATATTTGATTATGAAAATAATCTTGATATACATTTGAAACGTCAATCCACAAAGTAACTTGATACAGATTAAATCCAGAAAGATGTTAAGTGTGGATTATTTTTAACAAAAGTTTATGATCCAATGATTCTCTCAGATTAACACCTCGAGGTTTTGAGGGTCTCTGCATGACAAACCCAGGGCTAACTAATATGGATTTGTTTGAGATGATATTGATGTCAACAAATATGATTCAAATCTAATTAATATGGGTCTATGTTACATGATATCATTGTTAACAAATTTGGATAACAAATCAAGGGATTAATGTGTTGAAATCAGGTTAAACTGGTTAAAATCAAGTTAAAAGTAAATAACGAATTAGCTTAAATATAATTTAAATAATAACTTTTATAATGTTATTCAAGGCGAAAACTATATACTGAAAATTCTACATTAGTTTAGTTAGATTAATATTTTGAAAATTTGATAGAAAGTAATTAAGTTAATCGTTTGATTTTATTCTTATCATTTCATCTTTATCCATTACTTTTCAAAATATTCTGAAATTTGCGCTGCCAAATGTAAATGAAGATTTTTATCAAGTAGTTGAAGGTTACCAACGATGGGTTTGACCTCCTCCTCCATCCCGGGACTCTCCTTGTCTGGAATTCTACGGTCCCGACAAAGCACTCTGCCTCCGACGACGACCAGACATCATCATCGTAGCTGTTATATGGTAGAGCTAGACACGGAGGAATGGCTAACAATGCAGAATGACTAAGAATGGCTACTAATTTCATCATGTTTCCAGTTTGCCCAGATTCAGCAAGCTTTCTTTGCGCGCACCAGAGGAGAAAGACGAATAGTATAGGCAAGCGTTAGTCACCACGTTGACGTTCATTCATAGTGTTATGCCACAACCATTTCGTGCTGATTAAAAAAACAAAAGAACACTATAAAAAGATCTGTGTGCCTCGTCAAATTACAAAAAAACAAAAAGAAAGATGCATCAGATCCATACAGCCGTCATGTGGAATCTCCCACGTCCGGTAGAATATTGTGCTTAATCTAATATTATTATTATTTTAATATGAGATTAACCTATTTATATATTAATAGATTGAGAAAATTAATAATAATTTAATTTTTAAATTAGTAATGTCTACAATTATTATTGGTTATTATCCACAAATATAAGCTGATTCATTATTGTTATTCAAGAAAAACCATACCATTTTTGCGAGATGCCTTTGAGTCTACCAAAAAAAGACTAATTGAGTAGAGGCAATTTTGAAATGTGACATACTCCAAGCCCCAAGCCCTGAAAATAGAATGCTTTGTATTGTGATTCTAGAATTTTAAGATCTAATTTGATGTTGGATGTTATGCCTGAGCATAAAACTACTCTTAACTTAAATACAACCTAACTTAAAAAAATACAATTTATGCTTTTTTTTTGTGGTTCAAAATACCTTCATTAGATTTTCATGAAAACAAAGGTTTCATAAGATGTTTTTACAATCCCTTTTTTTTATTTCTACCAAGGTTCCTGGAATTGGGGTCTGGAATATGTTTATGATAAAACTTGACCATCATTATTTTTGCTTGGCATCTAAGCCATATTTTACATGGAGAAAACAAAAAGACTACAAAGACCAATGACAACATATCAAGGAGGGGCATGAAGAGGGAGTACAGGGGGGCCACAAAGTATCCAACATGCTCATGCATGTGAAAATCTATATGTTCCAGCTGAGCTTCCAAACTGCAGAGGTGGTCATTCATTCTCTGGTGGCTATAGGGGGGCCACAAAGTATCCAACATGTTCATGCATGTGAAAATCTATATGTTCCACCTGAGCTTCCAAACTACAGAGGTGGTCATTCGTTCTCCGGTGGCTACAATGGAGAGAATCCAACTGTTCCAATATCTCATTATGACTATATTGGATATCATTCATATATGCAACAAGTTCATTATGATCTTCATACCTGTGGTCGTGAATGATGTTAAGGATTAGTTGTATGCCCTGAAGTTGTATCACCAAAGATTCCATTATTGTTGGAGCCTCAATTCGTCCTCAAGAGTGAGTTGGAGATGGCGATACTTCACCTTCACGCTCTGTGTTTATTATGTTCCCGGAAGATGAACTGGAGTGCAGAACATGACAACCTACATTGGCGAAATTTCCACCCCCACATCACAACCGTCCTCGTTGGCGAGACATTGGACAAACAACAAGGACTCTGAACAACCAAGAGGAGCAATACCAACCACCCAGAAAGAGGAGCACCCACTGAGACTGAGTAGAACCAAAGGCTTCGTTAAAGACAATACACATGGAACCCCCCAACATTACCAGGGATGTCTCCGACCAAATTTCCACAGACCCATGAACATTCCCAAAGGACGTCCCCACAAACTGCCCGAGGACCCTTAAGATACTAAGATCGGGAAGAGAACATAACTCCCAGTTGAGAACTCAAAATAAAAACACAGACAATCCTTTGGGCTGGAACCCACAGAGAATGTAGAGACTACCCCCAAATAGGGGATCCCACCGAGATCTGACGAAAGAACTCATGGAGTAAACACACATAATCAATACCATAGAAGTCAATGAATGCTCGCAAACTCACTATCTCGAAAGCATAGACGAACCTGCCCCACGACACCTATAGGCCACCCAAGATGCCTAGGAGAGGCCTCTGAGCCGTGAGCATGCTAAAAAACATAATTTTCTGATTCAATTCGCTAGATGCGAGCTCCTTGAGCCAACAAAGCACGATGAGGTAAGAGAACCCAAAATTCCAACCCTTGAGAAAGTTGAGCTGCAAATTTGCGCCCAAGACAGAGTTAGGATCCCAAGTGCTTATTTGAAGGTCAATTTTCTGCCACAATAGTGTGAATCGAAGACCCACAAAGTCGTCTCTATAGAAATTCCCACTATAGATCACCTGATAATGCAATATACTAAAGCAAAATACTTGATCTACTTCTACAAACAAACTTGCGGAAGCTTAATCGATTTTGAGCAAAATCAAATGGAACACATATAACAAAGAATAAGAGATCAATCACACATGAACACAGAAGAATACTATGGAGAAAGCCTTAGCTAAAAACCCCGATCTCTGTATCATCACACAAGTGGAAATATCTGTGGGTTACACAAAGCTTTAGCTCACAAGCTATCCAACTCTAAGTATAATCCCTCAATGCTGCTCATAGACTGAATAGACACAACATATGCCTTCCCTCAACATTCCAAGCCTTCTATTTCCTTGCGCAGTTTCTCCTGGGTCCTCTCGTTGCCACCTGTTTGAATTCACCTCTCACACAACTCACCTAACTCAGAAATAACTTCACAATCCTGAAGGAGATAATTCCTTCTGCATGGATAAGTTTTCTTTATAGGAAAATTCCTTCAACTGATAGTACACTGTCCCTTCTTTGAGTTATTTATGATAGAATATTCAGTTATCTGGGGAACACTAGCTGCATGCATGAATGCATTAACTGACTAAACTCACAATTAGTTCCTCTAACTGTTTGGAACTAATTTAATTGGACTTAATTCAATTAACTGAGCTAACTAATTACAACTCAAATACAACTCATCCTCATCTCCGTAATTAAGGGATAACTGTTGCATGTCTTCACATAAACTTCATGTTTGATTTTCTCTAACTAATTAACTCAAGATGAATTAATTAATTATTTTTTAAACATCTACTGAGACCAAATTCGAATTTTAATTCAGGGACTAATTAAAATTGGAATCTATCTTGAAATGTTATTTATAGCAATGCTATTTTTATCATTTCTATTTTTTTGCTATTTCCAACAGAGTTGGAGTATATTCTGAAATGCTATTTATAACAATGCTATTTTTAGCAGTTCTATTTTTAACATTTCTTGTTGCCATTTTCAACCGTCTCTCTTGAGATGAAAAATCCCACTGAGCTACCATGGTTGCTATCTCCCACTGTAGCTACATCCCTCTTACCAATAAACATTGCCCAAATTACCAACTGAATCAACAACTCTACCACCCTTCTTAACATAACCATGAAACTATCAACATTCATTCTGCAAGAGTACAATATATTCAATCCGTTAATTACTTGGTTGTCTAATGGTGGAGAATCAAACCCCAAAAACATCCTGGCACCATATGTCCACCCAATAAAAGAAAATACAATTTATTTTATTAATAAAATAAAATAAATAAATAATTTAAGTATTTAAAATTAAAAAAATATAACTATACAATTATATTATTGGCACCGTATGTCCACCCCATAAAGAAAATACAATTTATTTTATTAATTAAATAAAATAAATAAATAAATTTTAATTATTTAAAATTAAAAAATATAACTATACCATTTATTATTATGGCACCGTATGTCCCACCCCATATTGGCACTGTATGTCCACCCCATAAAGGAAAATACAATTTATTTTATTAATTAAATAAATAAATAAATAAATTTTAATTATTTAAAATTACAAAATATAACGTACAAATTATATTATTAATTAATTTTATATTTATATTATAAAATAAACATCTTTAATTATTTAAAAAATATATATTTTTAAATAATAATTAATCATATTTTGAATAAGGAATCCAAAATTATTAATCATATTCTAAAATAATAAAAAAAAATACAATTTATTTTATTAATTAAATAAAATAAATAAATAAATTTTAATTATTTAAAATTACAAAAATATAACGATATCATTTATATTATTAATTAAATTTATTATTTTATATCGTAAATAAACAATCTTTAATTATTTAAATATATATATATATTTAAATAATAATTAATCATATTTTGAAATAGGAATCCAAAATTATAAGCACACAATCTAATGTAAGGAAGATCTAGGGTCAATACATCCAACAACTTGTAAGCAGATTTACTAATTTCTTAATAGGATAATATACTCAATGTGATTTGACCCCTGACCTCATGGGTTTTCCCAACAAACTCAGCTGCCACACCACACATCACTGTATAAACAACTATATTATTTTTTGAAAAAGACTCTCTTAAATAAAAGAAAAATGCATTTTTTTTTGAAGAATGACAAAATACTATATAACTAAAAGAGGATAAATTCAAATTTTATCAAATTTTTAGTTGTTTTGTTTTGTTTCTCTTAATGCTTTTCAGAAATATCTTTCATGCCAATCTGTCTAAAAGTATTATTTGTTTCGGGAAATATACTCTCACACCTCTTTTTTTTCCTCCGTTTTAATAGCTTCATATCAGGTGTTATTGTATTTCAACAACATTTTTGTTGGCACTGAAATTTTGTTGACTGTTAAAATTATTTATCTTTTTACTATATGTACAAATTAGTCTAGAAGCACGGTCATTATGTAGGTAATTATATATATATAATTTATCACATAGAATTTTTATACAAGACGATTTAATGTTATTGTTGGAGATCAGATGCACAATTAAATTAAATAAAAGACACATCAGATAAATCAAGCACATCAAGGCACAAGAATTAACGTGGTTCACTCAACCAATCTGGGCTACGTCCACACAACATAGACATCGACAATTTATTAATCAAACAGGAGATTACATAATGAAATCCTCACAAAACTCTCACACTCATAACAAACAATCCGAATGGTTGCCTGTTATATAGCAAAGAGGATCTAACTGCCTCATAAATCCTCTCAACTCAAATTTAGGATGCATTAACTCCCTCCCAACAAACTGGAGTTAATCTAGCAACAAAATTTCTATTGTTGTCACCTATAGAGATTTTTGCCTATTTTACTCCAAACAGAAAATCTCAACAGAAACTAGGGTCTCCATCTAATAAAATATAAGTGGTATCCACAGACATTTTAGTACATAAAAGTGTAGAGACAAAGTGAATGTCTTATATATAGAAAATTCAAACAAAATACCCCTACATAGTGAAGTTAATATGGAACCACCTCACAACACGTTGGAGGACACAGATCCTTTAGAGCATATTTAGAATTCAATTTTGACTGAAATTGACATTATTAGATATAACTAAAAGAAAAATAACAATGTTTACATTACACAAAAGGTTGATATAAGAAATTGATATTTTTACAAAATTGGTATGGAAGTTGAGAATTATTATTAAAATTAAGGTAGTAAGTGTAGATAAGCATCAAAATATATATCTCAAAAGACATTTTATAATAACTAAATTAAAATAAATTTAAAAATTAACTAAGTTGTAGCTTTAAGTTATTTTTATTAATTAATTATCAAAAGAGGAATTAATTATGAGTGAAACAATCTTTTTAACTATGGAAATTTAGTACAACTTTACCATGGAAATTCTTAACTTCTAAATAGATTTTGTTACAATATCATGGGTCATTTATATGACTTATCACACATACTCAATATGACGTGTTGATGTGACTTATTCTTTAATTAATTAGTTTAGGATAAATTCATTAAAAGAACGTAAGAGATAACCCTTGATATGTGTTTTAATATATTATCTGAATATGTACAAACATATTCTGAATGGAGGTTAAATCTCCACCATCCACATAATAATTATTGATAATTAAATTAGATATTAAAATGAAAAACCTATTTGAGAATATTATATAGTATAATATATATATATAGATATGCATAAAAAATAATTATATATATAAAGTAATTAAAACAGTTTTTAAAAAATTAAGTAATTTATTTAGATTTCCTTGTACAGGTGGTTTTGGATATATTTGTTGAAAACGTTAGATAAGTATTTAAATTAACAAAGAAAAATACAAAGCTTTATTATTTAAGATGATTACTTATTGAAATTGTAATTGATTTATTTAATTAAAATAATATATTTTTAGTTTTCTTTAAATTTGATTTTCATGTGATTTTCATGTGATAAGGAACGTGTTTCATGCTTACCATCATGTATATGACTTGGAGAGTAGCAAAGTTAGCATGGTAACCAACATTACGAAATTAAGTTTTAATGTTGGTTTATATAGGGCATTTCAAAAGAAAATATTTTTCATCTTCAATTAATTAGTGCGAGAACATTGTATTTTGAGAATTGTTGTTCAGTGCCTAGTTTCAGAATGTATTTCATGGGAGTTGGCGTTTATCTTACCAATGTTGATTTTATTTTCTTTGCTAGTGAAAACTGAAAGATTCTTTTCTTCTTTTAGGTGGAGGTTGACCACATCATTATAGTATCTTAGTTTCCTTTTATTTTCTAACTTTTTTTGGTTCATAATTTTTTTTAAACTTAAATGTAATAATACTCATGCAATAACATAGTTATATATTTCCAAAAGCTTTAGCCAATACTTGACTTATTAATGTCATCCTTTCTAGAGTCACTAGTAGTTTGAATAGCCTCTTATTATCCATGTTGTTTATCTTGTTCTTTGATATTAGATACCTAGCCATGATCATACACCTAATAGAGGAGATGCTTACTTGTATAAAGAGGATAAGATAATCTATATTTCTTTTCTATTAATATTATAAATTGTAAAACTCTTTTCTATTCATATCATTCTTTAAAAGTCTCTAGATATACTTACTTTCTAGACTTCACATATGTATAAAATAACAATAGTAAAGATATTGTCAAATAAGAATTATTTTTTTTCTTATCCTACCATCTAAAAATTGTGAATATAAAATGATTGAAACTATAATAAAACTTTCACAGTCCATTTTATTATTTAAAAACTATAATAAATTAAATGGTGGCGTGCGACAAATTCCAAGTCCACAAATAATTTTCTACTAGATACTTTCTCCAAATTAAATATTATTTATGTCTAAAATATTATAAATAATTTTTTTATGAAATTCAATTATCACGTATTTTTAATTAACTAATATATAATGTAATAAAATTTATTCATTAATTTTAATTTTAATAAAATGAATTGTTAGTTTTATATAGTATATATATATTAGGTATTAATAATATTATAATTATTATATTAATAATATATATATAATATATACTATATATAA
Source organism: Pinus taeda (assembly GCA_000404065.3). Lineage (NCBI taxonomy): Eukaryota > Viridiplantae > Streptophyta > Pinopsida > Pinales > Pinaceae > Pinus > Pinus taeda. The sequence continues at coordinate 108,198 of APFE030439199.1, forward strand.
TATATATTTTTTAATTTTAGCTAAAATTTTCATTTCCAACTCAAGTGTGGGTGATATAAGGATACCCAATCTTGACTTGATCATTGGGGGATAAAGGAGTAGATCAACTTGGAGAATAAGGATAATATTAAAAATACTATTACTTCCAAACTTAAAGAAAGTTGTAGGATGATAAGGAGTTAAAAGAAAAAAGGAAGCTAAAGTATTATAAGGAGGTGGTCAACCTCAATCTTGCTAACCACAGTTATATTTATGTCTTGATGATGACTAAGAAGGAAATGAACATTCTGAAGATAAGAATGAATTGTCGTGATATTTGAAGTGAAACTGAAAATTGGTCTATTTCTAAAACACCTTGGGACGAAAGAGGTTGTCCGCTTTGCAATAATAAAAGGGTTGAAGATGAAAAACACTTTCTCTTAGAATGTCAAGCTCTTACTCACATCATTTCTCATTTCCATAACCTTTGTCACACTACCAACCTTCTTCACTTCTTAAACAGGAAAAATTATAGTGATCTTGAAAAGTTTCTCTCCTTTTTTTTCGATCACAGAAATAAAATTTTAAAAAGTTTCAATTAATCTCTTATAATAATCCTGAAAAACTTCTCTCCCTTCTTTTCCATCATAAAAATAAAACTTTAAAAATTTCAATTAATCTCTTAAAACCATATAATATGGGTCTTAGTAAATTGTTGTAATTATCCTTTTCCTCATAACCGTCCTTGCCATCCTCATTATCCTCGTCGTCATCGCCACACCACTGCCACCACATGTTCTTACAATTTCAACCTGCCTGAATAAAACAAAATGAAATAAAACTCTATTTAATAAATAATAAAAAATTATTATTCAAAAGAGATTAAGTTCAAAAATAAACAAAAACTCTATTTAATAATAATAAAAAATAATTATACAAAAAGATATCAAGTTTCAAAATCTAACCATAAACGAATCTAATAAAAGTTTAATTAATTTATTTGGAAATATTTAAATTATATATTAAGATTTTATAGTTTTTTTTTCAGTATTAAAATTTTTAAATAACCAAATTATAAATATTTCTAGGAATTATTAATGAAGGATCAAAGATTAAATAATTATTATGAAGGTTATAAAAGTATTAAAGATTTTAATAGGAGAATTATTTTTTTTTTAGATATTTTGGCATATTTAAAGTAAATGATAATAAAAAAAATATAATATAAATGTAATTTAGTTTTTATTATATGGATTGAAAATGTTTATTTTTTAATAGTATTTTTGAAATTTTAATTATTATCTATAATTATTAGGTGGGTGATAATAATTTAGCTTCCATACAATATTTTAAAATATTCTTAATGGTAGTACAAAATAAAGAATGAGATTTATCTCAAAATTAATTATGCTATATTTATCTCTTCTTTTCATTTTTTTGTTAGAGCCTTGAATCTCATTGTTTACAATATTCCATAACACAATTATTGTCAATTGAGCTATCTCAATGGGTCATATTTTTTTTCTATCACTTGAATTAAATTAATTAATTAAAAATATCAAAAGAATAAGTGTCGTATGAAATGAGTTATGCTTTTTGGGGCATGATGTAATGATGAATCATGGTATTGGCCCATAGTATTGAAACAAAACCTATTTATAGGTTAAAAATCTTCAACCAAAAAATTAGAATGTTGAATGCTCCTTAATAAAAAATCTTATAACATGTATATTATTAAAAAATATAATATATTGGAATATCATATAATAATAATAATAATGTCCCACATGAGTAGCTCAAGCGGCAAGGGCCAGTGGGAAATGAAGTCTCACCAGAAGCCGGAAGTCTTGGGTTTCAAATCTTGGGCTACCCTCCCCAGTAGAGGGGTACATAATGGAGCAAATGTTGATCGGAAGAGTCCCCGCCCCAGCTACAAAAAAAAAATAATATAATAATAATAATAATAATAGATAATATTTTAAAATAAATTTATAATTTAAATTAATTCTCTAACTTTAAACATTAGAATTATGAGATATGGGATGAAATAAGTGTTCATGTGTAATCATAAATTGATGTCTATATATGTTTACACAAATTTAATTTATATAGATATGCTAATTAAACTTCCATTGCTAATTATACTTCATCAAATTTTAAAACTAAATTAAAAAATTAAATTTGTATTAGAAATTGTAATTTACTTATAAATATTTTATTTTACTAAATTTATCCTTTACTATCATTCATCTTTTGTAATTAAATTTATTGCGTCTAATAAAAAAAGTATTATTAATCTTCCCTCATATTAAATCTTCTTGGGTGGTTGGGGTTGAAGAATCTAGGGAAATTAGATATAGTAGAATTCTTGTAGACTTGATAACAATTTGTGAAACACTTTTACAATTTACCTTGTGAGCTTAATCTTCTATTGTTCATGTTAATGCATGTGTATTTACTTCATTAAACTGCTACTAAAAGAAAAGAAACAAGAACACAAGATGTTGGCTCTCTGCCAGCGAGAAACCTCTCTCTCTTAGAGAGGAAAACCCTTTCGTAACTTCTCTTATTGAAGCTTCTACTGATCATTGTCAAAACCTAGAACCTTGACAAGAATATCATCCAAGCATAAGTCAAGTCCTTCCTCCTTCTAGCACTTCGTTCCCTCACACTTCACCCTCCTTCTTTTGGCACTTCATTATTCTTACAACTGTCGATATTCCTTGTTGCACTTCCCCTAGAAGAGACACGTATCCTTGATCTTTAGTGAGACCCATTACTTGTGATGATCCCTTCCTTCCTCTTGACCAACCGAGCTCCTTCTTCAAGGTGTAGTTGCAAACTTGATATGATTGTCCTGTAGCCCTAAATTCTCACACGTGTGGGAGTTTTCCTTGAGTATTTCATTCCTTTCTTCTTCGATTAAGAGAGTCTCTTATTCACTCTTGTGGGAGGCCTTATAGGCCTAAGTTTCAAGCGCAAACAATGAGAAGTATGAGACTGTTACGTTGTTGTTGTTATGAACGCAAAGATGCCTCCTTTTCAAGCACATGTGACTATGTTTTACCCTAGAAACAGTCATCCAACCTTCGGTGATGAATTCTACTTCTTCGTTGCACTAGAGGCTCCTTATACTCATCCTTTTTCACCCTTTTCTCGGTCTTCCTATCTCATTGATTTCAGAGGTGGATTGTTTTTCATTTGAGGGAGTGGAAAACCTCGCTATATAAATTACTCTCCCTCCTTTAGGCTGACTTGAGGCTAACATGGTGATTGTAGGTCGACTTTAGTTTCCTTCATCACTTGTCTCCTTTGATGATGTCGTTGCATGGAGAGGACTTGTCTTTTCTTGGAGGGATATTATTTGAAACTTATACAAATATGTGCATCAAGTAACATGCCCTTAAGGGTCTTCAATTTTCTTTTGACTCTTTGACTTACCTATAGCACTTTAACATGTTCTAGGCCTATTTCAATGAGCAAGAAACTCATTAATAAATATAACAAAAATATTTTTTTTTCTAAATAAATACAGATATCAAAAGTACATTTATGAAGACCGAACCTAGTTACATTTTCTTTAGCACTCCCTCTTAACTAGGGATGTATTCATAGACCATTACAAGGTTTTTTGGATATTTTTAAATCTTGAAGAATTCACGTAAGAGAAACCGGAATGGAAATCCATCTATTACAGCATCATAGTAACCAACATTTTTCATATCAAGGCCTTGACTAACAACTCTATCTCTCATAAGATCAGAATGTTGGCAAGACCAATGACTTATAGACACCTTAGTAACTGTCTCTCAAGGTACATATCTACTTGGGTGTTCAATGAGTATGACCTTCTAAGACTACTCTTGTCTTGGTTTCCCATCCCTCAAAGAATATCGGTCCTCTTGTCTACTCTTTTCTTGGATTCCTTACACATCCTCAAAGAGCATCAGATGTCAGATGATTACCCAATCCTCCCATTATTTCTTCCCAAGTGAAGACAAGGATGTTGTTCATATTAATGCATGTGTATTTACTTCATCAAACTTCTACCAAAACAAAAGAAACAAGATCACAAGATGTTGGCTCTCTGTCAGCGAAAAACCTCTCTCTCTTAGAGAGGAAAACCCTTTCGTAATTTCTCTTATTGAAGCTTCTATTGATCAATGTCAAACCCTAGACCCTTGACAAGAATATCCTCCAAGCATAAGTCAAGTCCTTCCTCCTTCCAACACTTTGTTCCCCAGCACTTCATCGTCGTTCTTTTGGCAATTCATTATTCTTACAACTATTGATAGTCTTTTTTACACTTCCTCTAGAAGAGACACCTATCCTTGATCTTTAGTGAGACCCTTTACTTGTGATGATCCCTTCCTTCCTCTTGACCAACCGAACTCCTTCTTCAAGGTGTCGTTGCAAACTTGATATGGTTGTCCTGTAGTCCTGAATTCTCACATGTGTGGGAGGTTTCCTTGAGTATTTCGTACCTTTCTTCCTCAATTAAGAGAGTCTCTTATCCATTCTAGTGGGAAGCCTTATAGGCCTAAGTTTCAAGCGCAAAAAATGAGAAGTATGAGACTGTTATGTTGACATTGTTATGACAGCAAATATGCCTCCTTTTCTCACACATGTGACTTTGTTTTACCCTAGAAACAGTTATCTAACCTTTGGTGATGAATTCTCCTTCTTCACTGCACTAGAGGCTCCTTATACCTGTCCTTTTTCACCCTTTTCTCGATCTTCCTTTCTCGTTTATTTCAGAGGTGGATTTCTTTTCATTTGAGGGAGTAGGCAACCTCTCTATATAAAGTACTCTCCCTCCTTCAGGCTGAATTGAGATCAACATGGTGATTGTAGGTAAACTTTAGTTTCCTTCATCACTTTTTCTCCTTTGATGATGTCATTGCATGTAGGGGATTTCACTTTTCTTGGAGGGATATTATTTTACTCTTATAGAAATATGTACATGGTGTAACATGCCCTTAAGGGTCTTCAAACTTTCTTTTGACTCTTGGACTTACCTATAGCACTTTAACATGTTTTGGACCTATTTCAATGAGCAAGAAACTCATTGATAAATATAACAAAAATATTATTTCTCTTCTTAAATAAATACAAATATTGAAAGTACATTTATGAAGACTGAACCTAGTCACATTTTCTTCAACACTCCCTCTTAACTAGGGAGGTATTCATAGATCATTACAAGGTGTTTGGATATTTTTCAATCTTGAAGAATTCACATAAGAGAAACCAGATTGGAAATACATATATTATAGCATCATATTAACCAACATTTCTCATATCAAGGTCTTGAATAACAACTTTATCACTCATAAGATCAGAGCATAATGTTGGCGAGGCCAATGACTTATAGACACCTTAGTAATTGTCTTTCAAGGTACATATCTGCTCGAGTGTTCAATGAGTATGACCTTCTAAGACTATTCTTGTCTTGGGTTCCCATCCCTTAAAGAATATCGATCCTCTTGCCTACTCTTTTCTTGGATTCCCTACACATCCTCAAAGAGCATTGGATGCTAGATGATTACCCAATCCTCCAATCATTTCTTCCCAAGTGAAGACAAGAATGTTGTGTCTATCTCTTCCTCTTAATTGAGGAATTCATGCCTAAGTTTCCTCTGACAAGAAACTTGCCCAAGATCATTTTTAGTTGGGAACTTATTAGAACTCCCTCTTAGCTAGGGACTTTTCCATTCATCATCAATTTCTTCTTCACGGGTCCTTTAGTTGCTCGATCTCCTTCTTTCCTTCGATTTCACGAAGTCTTTGTTTGACCTTCTTCTTGGTAGGGCATTGACCATCAATCACTTTCCTTATTGATTTTTCATGTCATTGCTCCCTCGTGGAAAGTGGCCTTCTTGATATATATCAGGTCCTTTCTTCATATGGCTACTCCTTTGTCATCTTGTCTATGCTTCAGAATACTTATCACATGAATGCTTAGTTGTACTTGCTTGTTCGCATACTTTTATTTAGTAGCCCTTCATGACTTCATAGTGATATTGCTTCAACATCAAATGGTGCTTTTGCTGGATGACTTCTTCATCATGACATGTTTGTATATTTGAATCAGTTATCTACACCTTATTATATCCAAGGCCTTCATAGGTGTAAAGGGTCCTTTCATCTTTGTCAGAGTTGTCATGCCTTCTTTCGGGAGATGTATTATACTATATCTTTGTCATATAATGATTCTTCATGTCCATGGTGTTCTTACATGCTTAATCTCTTTCTTGATTCGCTTCTTCTTAGATAGTTTAGTCAACAACTCCATACTCCTTATGAGATAACTTCTTCTTTACCTACTTCTTGGAATAGAGTTCAATAACCTCATACTCCTTATGAGATAATTGCTTCATGTGGACCTTAATTAGATTGTAGTACAGTCCTTCGAGCATGTCATTGGTGAAAGAGACCCTTTTATACTTGGTCATGCCATAGAACTATTCCCATAACCCAATAATATATATGATGACATGACTTAAACTTTGATGCATACACATGTCATCTTGATTATGATTTCATCATATTGGCTTCATTTGATGGTTATTCTTTATTGGTTTAGCCTTTCTTGCTTCATATTTTCTTGCCTACATATAATTCTTTCTTGAATCCCATGAATGGGACTCCCAATGAAACATCTGCTCTTATTTATCAAACTTCTTCTGAATATTCTATTAGAGGATTTTGAATACTCTTATCCTGCAAATGTTTCCTCCTTTTGATGATAGAGGCTTTCTAAGATTCTCAATCATGATCAATTATTCTTTCATTGTGGATGAGGTCCTATAATAGGTATGCTCCTTCTATATGAATATCTTGAGCTATATCTACCATGCTCCTATATTCTAGAAGATATCTCTAACCATGCATTCTATTCAATTTCTACACGCTCCTATACTACTAAAAACATTGAAAGAAGAATTTAAATAAGGAGGTTGACCTAGTCATATAAGAGATATGGAGGATCCTCCTTCTTCTGCTTCTTGTCTTCTTCTTTCACTTCTTGAGTCACATGATCTTCTTCCATTTTTCCCTTTTTGTTGTTGTCCTTCTTAAGTTTAGGATAATCCCTTTTGTAGTGTCCATATTCTTGGCATCCAAAGCTTTGGAATTTCAACATATTTCTATTGCTTGATCTTCGTGGACCAATTTTTTGAAATTTTCCCTTTCTCTTGGCCATGGTAGCAAATGCTTTCTCCTTTGATCCCACATCAGATTTTTCTTTGAGTTTAGTTTCCTCTATCTTTAGAGACCATAGTTCACTTAGTGGGGTAGCTTCCTTCTTGGCTATATGCTTGATGCAAAGTTTCCCCATTCCTCAGGTAGAGAATTGAGTACTACAGTTGTCATTTCTTTGTCAGACATGACTTCTCCTAGCTCTTGAAGTTTATCCTTCATCTCATAGATCTTCATGAAGTAGGGAGTTATTCCTTCCTTTTATATCTTCATCTTGTACAAATAATTTCATAGAGATACCACTTCTCTAGTTGTGCTTACCGAGAATATCTTTATTAGTTTATCATAGATTTCTTTTGTTGTTTCAAATTTGGAGACATAAGGAATGAGAGTCTTTGATGGATTCTATTATAATCCTTTGAGCTTTTGTCTCATCCTTATTGTACTTGGATAAGGCTTGAGTTTTTCCCTTAGCAGGGATAGTAATATTCCCTTTGATGAGGTCTAGAAGTTCATTTTCTTTGAGAATTAAATCATTCCTCTTCTTCCATGCAAGGAAGTTAGTGGTTCAAACCAATTTGTTGTTTTCCTTGCAAAAAGACGTTGAGGTGTATTTAGGGTGGGACATATATTTACTTGATAGATTTTGGACTCACTTTCATCTTGAATTATTGATGGCTTTCCTTCCTTAGATTTTGATGCTCTTCAAGTTGCTTTCTCCAAAAGGACTTTCTTGATGATGATATTTTCTTGATGACTTGACTTGTAGTGCTTTTCCTTTTTGAAGATGGTGTAGCTTGATCTAGGTCCTTCTTTGATTTTCTCTTCTTGTAGGTGCCTTTATTCAAGGATTTTATTATTTCTTAGTAGTCTTCTTCGATGGATAGTAGATATTAGACCTTCTTGTCCTTGATGTGATTGAGACTTCTTGGCTTGATTCTTCAACCTTGTAGATGCTCTTGAGGTTTCCTTCTTAGATGAGTCACCTTATGAGTGTTCTTGAGATGCCCTTTCCTTGATGTGTTACCTTAGCTTCGATACCATGTTGAAGAATGTAGGCCAATTAGATATAGTAGGATCCTTCTAGAATTGATAACAATTTGTGAAGCACTTTTACAATTTATAATGTTATTTTAATCTTCTTCTCTTCTTATTAATGCATGTTTGTTTACTTCATCAAACTGTTACCAAAACACAAGATGTCGGCTCTCTGTCAGGGAAAAACCTCTCTCTTAGAGAGGAACACCCTTTCATAATTTCTATTATTGAAGCTTTTATTAATTAATGCCACACCCTAGATCCTTGACAAGAATATCCTCCAAGCACAAGTCAAGTCCTTCCTTCTTCCTGTACTGCATTCCCCTCCATTTCGTCCTCCTTCTTTTGACACTTAATTCTTCTTACAACCATTGATAGTCCTTGCTGCACTTACTCTAGAAGATACACTTATGCTTCATCTTTAGTGAGACCCTTTACTTGTGATGATACCTTCCTTCCTCTTGACCAACCAAGCTCCTTCTTCAAGGGCTAGTTGCAGACTTGATATGACTATCCTGCAGCCCTAAATTCTCGCACGTTTGGGAGGCTTCCTTGAGCATTCAATTCCTTTCTTCTTCAATTGAGAGAGTCCCTTCTTCACCCTAGTGGGAGGCCTTATATGCCTAAATTTCAAGCCCAAACAATGAGAAGTATGAGATTGTTTTGTTGTTTTTGTTATCACTACAGAGATGCCCCATTTTCTTGCACATGCGACTATGTTTTATCATCGAAATAGTCCTCCAACTTTCAGTGATGACTTCTCCTTCTTCGCTGCACTAGAGCCTCCTTATACTTGTCACTTTTCACCCTTTTCTTGGTCTTCCTTGCTTGCTAATTTCAGAGGTGGATTTCTTGTCATTTGAGGGAGTGGACAACCTCTATATATAAATGATTGTCCCTCCTTTAGGCTGACTTGAGGCTGACATGATGACTATAAGCCGACTTGAGTTTCCTTCATCATGTTTTCTCCTTTGATGATGTTGTTCAATGGAGAGGACTTGACTTTTCTTGGAGGGATATTCTTTGACTCTTCTACAAATATTTACATCATGTAACATGCCTTTAATAGCCTTTAAACTTTCTTTTGACTCTTTGAATTACCTATAGCACTTTAACGTGTGCTAGACCTTTTAAGGGCCTTCAAACTTTCTTTTGACTTTTTGACTTACCTATAGCACTTTAACATGTGCTAGATCTATTTCAATGACCAAGAAACTCATTGATAAATAGAACAAGAATAATATTTCTTTTTGAATAAATACAAATATGAAAAGTACATTTATGAAGACCGAACCTAGTTTAGTTCCCTCATTTCCCTTCTAAGGTAGCGTGAGATATCCATCCTCTCTTGTTGGTCAAGCATCCTTCCACACTTTTTTGCTCTACATTATTTGTAGGAACATAAGGTAATGTTAAAAAAATTCCACTTTTCTATATAATAATTTCTATAGGAATAGTCTAATTAATAGAGAAAATAGTTTTTGGGCAAGAATCTCACAATACAATTTTTATTAAGACTATGATCTTTTATTATTTAAAATGCAATTTTGACTACATAAATAGATTCAACGTCTTAAAAAACCTATAAGACACTCAATTTTTGACTATTAAACAATCTAACTTAGATTTTTGCATATTAAAGAAGTTTAAGTAATTTTATACAAGATTGGAATCTTAAATTATATTTTGTATTTTAATATATTTGTTTATAGCTTATTTTAATTTAATTTATATTAAGTTATATATGTAGATAGATAGATAGATAGATAGATAATATGTGTGTGTGTGTGTGTGTCTATATATTATATATATATATATAATATATATATATATATATATATATATTATATATTATATATATATGACATAGTCTAATTAATAGATGAAATAGTTTTTTTGGACGGAGCATTACAATAGAGTCTTGAGGAAGATTGTGATTTTTTGTTTCTTCAAATACACTTTTAAATGCATAAATGGATTCAACACCTGAATAACCCTTATACAACTCAATCTTTGCTAATTAAACAAGTTAAACTTATAATTTTTAAAAATGTGTATCATATTTTGAATAAATTTGAGAAACAAATGTTCAAAAAAAGACCATTCATCTATTAGTTAAACAACATTTTTTTATTTTAATATATATTTTATTTCATATGATTGATATTTTATAATTAAATATTTTTAACAAAACTAACCTAAATAAGTTTCAATTACACACATATGACAAGTAGAATAAACTATGACGGGGTGTATTATTAAGGCACTCCGTGATGTGAAGGTCACTAGTTTCAAACTCTGAGGGGAAACATTCCAACCATGTTAAGGGTTGTTGCAGCCCATGTCAAGTACTATCCTGTGATAAGTTTAATGGCTTAGATGGCCCCAGTTGCAGTTTCTCAAATCAAAAGTTAATCGTGAACGACTAAAACCACTTATACAAAAAATAGTATTTCAATATACACTAATTTCATACACTTTGTGTACTATTTAATAATTTATGTATATAATTATTTATAACCAAATTTTATTTCATTCATATAGTTTTTTTATCTAAAGTTGTAAATTTTTTTAATTTTCAAATACTAAAAATCTCAAATAGAAATTTTGAATAAAAAATGGTTGTTTTATTTGGAATGTATTATATAATTAAAATTGAACAAAAATATTTAAAAAAAAAAAAAATTATCCCTCACTTTATGGGATTTCCACTTCTTTATTAGGAAAATAAGAAAATTATAGTTTTTGTAATAGTACTTATTTTTATAAGGAGTTATTTTTTAAGAAATAGAATCAAGTTATAGGATTGGATTTTAATAAAAAATAATAATAAAGATGAGTTAAATATATTAACAATATTATCTCTGGTATTGGATTTCAACGAGGATATGAAGTAAGAAATAAAGTGTATTGATTACAGTGATGATAAAATATAAAAAGGTTTATTGTATTAATTTAAGAAATGACATAAATAAAATATATAAATAAAATGTAGATAGTGTAAATTTAGTTTATAGAGATTACTAGTGAAATGATGTTAACAACAATCTATTGCTAAAACAAACAATAAATATTATAATGTTGCTTAAAGGTTTTTAAATATAAGTTGGAGTTCATCATTTTGTTTACTCCAGTGCGCATCAAAACTATTATGTATGATCTTCAAAAATATTGTAACACATTTGAATAATTTTTTCATATGAGTAAAATAGGAAAATTTTAAGTATGTCCGGAAGAAAAATTAAGAAATAAATAAATATATTTTTTTAATAATAATATAAAATTTGGAATTAAAAATTTGCACTTGGGGCATGTTTATATAATAGAATTTGCATATAATGATGTCTTTAAATGCATATATCTTTTTTCATTTATTTTTTGAATTCAAACAAATCCCTATAAATCTTCCAAAATGTTTCTAGAAATTTATAACATTTACAAGAACTATGGACCTAAGATATCAATATGATGGATTTATTCATCATACTAAGGAGGAATAGGTGCACTTAGATCAGGTATGTCACTGACAATGTGACTAATCAAATTTCTAGAGGAAAGAGTTCCTAATTAAGTTAGCTTAGGCTACATTGAAGATATTGTAATTGTTGATGAAGGATGGTTATCATGTCTTCATTTTGTTGTAGTTGAACTCCAATGATCCATGAGTAGTTACATCACCAAATCATTTTCAAGGTGGACATTGTTTAACTATGCATGACTTATAGTTGGTATAGTTCTTGTTGTAGTTAATTTTCCACCTCTTCCCATTCTTGTGTCTTTTCCTTCCTGTCCCGTCTTGGATTTTACATTGGACTTTTAAAAGAGAGCCCTCTAGTTGTCACCTTGCCATGTTCTAGTAGCCTCAAACTCACCAATAAAACTTTGAAGATACTTCCAATAATATGAATTCAAGGAATGAATTTTCCTTCCCTGTGCATCACTTATCCTTACTAACTTTGTCTTAGAGTGAATTCCTTCCTTCTTATCAACTCGCACTCATAATTTCCCAAATATACCACTCATATCTAATTTTATCTTCACAATCCCCATCTTTATGTAACCATCCTTTGTTAATATTATTGAAATCATAACATAAGACAATGAATAAGAACTTGTTAGCATACCTCTGAGCTCCACCATCTCCTCCAATGAGGGCCATATCAAGCACAACCTTCTATGATGATGAAGTAGGCTAATTAATCCCTAAAATGACCACCAACTATGATAACATGACATCACACTAGTAAGCTAATTCATGTGATTTCATAAATCCAACATGGGAAACTTGTGCCAATGCCCTTCTGGTTGCAGTTGCAAACATCATCCAAGTAACTTTTGTTATGTTCTCATCATACCTCACCACCAAAAAGTGTGCAAAATGCATACTCCTAAGACATATGAAGATTTTATCATTCTTGTCCTTGTCTTGCCACTTCACATGTGGATTTTTAACATTTAGAGTACGCATCCCTTATGTTACTACCACCTACCCACAACATCATGGAATATATTGATTGTTAATTTTCTCATTAATAAGAAATGATCTCACTTCTAACTTAACTCCTTTATTTTATATATTATTTATTTGTTTATAATTTTGTCTTAAATTATGAAAACTAGTGTGATCCATAGACTAAGAAATAAAGAACTAAATTTAAGTTAAAGTTAACCTTATTATCTATTAGATAGTAGCCTTACAAAAATGTTGGATTATAATTATAGAATCATAAAAAATAATTAATTTGGTGATTCTTGAAGCCAAAGCATTAAATAAACATTGCAATAAAATGTATACTTCCTTTAAATTGTTCATGATTTATCCTAAACTTCAAACTTAAGTAAATTCTATTTTTCATCCCCTCAAACAAAACAAATTAAAATTAAACACTATAAAATCTCCCTATTACTTTTTAACTATTCACTTCATTTTCATTTCAGGTAATTTCTTGAAAAAAAATATTTTTATTATAAATAATGTTTAAGAAATTTAAAAGAATCAATTTCTTTTGTATATACATATCCATAATGATAATGGACACTTTTTCATCTTTAATGGTTTATATTTTGAAAATAATTTATAACTCGTAGAATTTTTAAAATATTGAAATAAAATATATCTAAAGAGTAAAGAGTAAAATATTGGTAGAAAAGAGTCATTTATTTAATAATTTAAAAATTAAAATAAATTTCATAATATTAATATTATTAGCAAATTGTCAGTGTGTTTCGGAATAATATTTTGTAACATGTGTGATATGTCCAATGTTGGGATAGTGACTCTGTCCATCATCAAGGACTACAGAGAGTCTTGTGGGTAAACGATTGTTGGATAGCCTCTTTATAGGAAATAATAGTGCAATGTTGGATTACCAATAAAAAATAAATAAATAATATTTGACCAAATTTTGAGACCAAAAAATATTTGAATTAAATAAATAATCATATTTGGCCAATAATAATTATGATTTGGTGATTTTTGGAAATTTAAAATAGTAAAATTTTTTATTTTATTTTTTGAAATAAGATTTTTAGTTTTATATTTTAATAGCAAATTAAGAATTAGTTAAGAATGAAGTTTTTTTCTTTTTCTTGAATAATTCTGATTAAATGAGAGATAATTATATGAAATTCAATATATAAACTATTAATGAGAAATGGGTCCATCTAAATCTATTATTAGATCATAGATTAAAATGAAATGGTAAAAGGGGATCACAAGAAACATTTATAATGACTAAGAGAGAAGCTAACGATTAAAGGAGGAATATAAAACATAAAATAAAATAATAAAGAGAGGTTAAGGAGAAAAGGATTAAAGTGGATAAAAAGGAGTAAAGGTTAAGAAGTAAGAGAGAGAAAAAAGAAAAGTAAGGGTTAATATAAAATAAGATGAAGAGTGTAATTATAGATAAAGATTCTAAAAGATGACCATCAAAAAAATTTAAGATGAAGGGAGGGATAAAGAGGAGGAAGACGGGGATCAGGGATGGATTAATATTCAATGGGTGAGATGGTGGATGACAGTTTCCAGGAATGGCTAAGCTTATAACCATCCCCTCTATTAAAGTTATTAGGGTTCTTCTCAATTTCGAGGGCTTCTCGAATAATACACTAGTTGTAGAATGATTCGAGGGCTATGATTTTAGATTGATCGAAACAAATTAAGTGCTTGGAGTTATGAGAGTGTTCAACTATGGCAAACTTTGAAAGCCCATTGTTGTTGGTGTCAGCAATGTGTTCCTTAAGCCGAGACCATGGAGTTATGAGAGTGTTCCGCTATGGCACACTTTGAAAGTTGATTGTGGTTGGTGTGAGAAATGTGTTCCTTGAGACGGGCCTTGAATGGTTGACCTGTTTGACCAATGATAACTAGTGTGATCCATAAACTAAGAAACAAGAAATCAAATTTAAGTTAAATTTGACCTTAATATCTATTAGGATAATAGCCTTACAAAAGTGTTAAGATTATAATTCTAAAATCATCAACAATATTTAGTTTGGTGATTCTTAGAACCCAAACATAAAATAAACCTTTCAATAAAATGTATACTTATTTTGGATTGTTAGTGATTTATCCTAAACTTCAAACTTAAATAAATACCATTTTCCATCACAAACTGCCTCAAAGAAAACAAATTAAAAATAATCACTATAAAATCTCCATGTTACTTTTTAACTATTCCCTTCATTTCCATTTCATGTACTTTTTTTTGAAAAATAATATATATATATTATTTTTTATAAATAATATTTAACAAATTTTAAAAAGGCCATTCTTTTTTATATACATATCCATAATGATAATGGACATTTTTCATCTTTAATGGTTATATTTAAAAATAATTTATTAACTCAGAGAATTTGGTCGTTAAAAATATTAAAATAAAATATATCTAAAGAATAAAATACTGGTAGAAAAGAGTCATTTATATAAAAATTTAAAATTAAAATAAAACTAATAATATTGACATCATTAACAAATTTTGATTGGTTAATTACAACTATTCTCGATCGGGAAGTATTTATTTGAGAGAATCTAAGCAGCAGAAGCCTACAGAGCGATCCAGATAGTGCTAGATTTCGTTGTCCCTCAATCTCACACAGCTCTTCCTTGGAGCACAAAACAATATAGCTACTTTGGTAAGGTGACGCTTGGTATTTAAGCTAGCGAAGCATAACAAATTTTGCTTAGAAGAACTGAATCTAACATGTTGGAAACTTTGTTTCGTAGAAGTCAGAACTTAATCTAACACGTTGGAAACTTTGTTTCGTAGAAGTCAATTATTTCATGTAAACTGCATTGTATTAGTAAGTTTATGGATTTTTTTAGGAATGTATTGTAGTTGGTTTAATGGTTAAGAGTATGTATTTCTTCTTAAAAAGTTATAGATTCAAAATCAGAACTAGGTGGAGTATACATGTTTTTATAGATTCAGTAGTGAATTCACTGCGCGAAAGTGAATCCCTTATCCTACAAACAAAAGGTGCGAAAGTGGGTCTCTTATGCCACAAACAAAAAGTCTTATACATCAATATAGTGTCTAACTTGACACTACAAAAAAACACCAATATAGTGTCTAACTTAACATTACGAAAAAATAGATCTTTTATAACACAAATCAAAAAAATCTCATACGCTAATATCATGTCTAACTTCACGGCAACCTTAAAATTAAATAATAATAATAATAATATTTTAGAAATTTATAATAAAAATTTATCAAATCAAAAAACTTCTTATTCTCATCTCCCTCTCCCTGCTTTGGGAATGAAGGTTATATAATGATAAGTAGGCATATAGGATATTGAATCTTCTCAAGGCTACCTCTATGGAGAATATCTTGTATGATTGGACACAAATAATGAAGGTGAAGATTCGAACACAAGTCGATCCGTCATTAAATAAACTGCATGACATTTACTTTTTATAAATTCATTTACAAAAGACCACGACTTAGTTGATGAACTTATCATATTCTCACGTCCTTACTTTGAAGCGAAAGGTTATATAATGATAAGTAGGCATATAGGATATTAAATCTCAACACTAGTTCTATTCGGATCATCTTGAATGATGGGACTCGAATCATGGAAGTGAAGAGTCGAAACAATTAGGATTAATCAAATAAAAATGGAAAGATATGGCAAGATCACTCATATAATTAAATATTTCCATAGAATCATTTTCAAGCCCTATGCATAGAATCATTTTCAATCAAACCAATTGAAATATATGTTGCATTATTAATGTAAGTTCATCCATCTAAAATTATTTCATGAATATGGATGGTACTTGCATCAATATCTTTTCCCTACCCTCTTTTAGTCTAAAAGTGAAGCAAAACCAAACAAAACATGTGACGTATTTTATTCTATCACTTAGTCCCATCATCATTTAGTGGCCCGTACCAACATAAAAAAAGTATGATAGCACTTACCATTATTATTAATAAAAACAACATTCCCTACCTTCCTGGTCTCTTTTAAAGATAATAAGACACGCGACTCGAATAGTGGTCGATATAAACAATTAACTACACTGATATTAACTACACTTTGGGATTCTCTCGACATAAGATCATCATTTTCTCACCATTATTATACAAAAAAAATTATGTGATTAAAGGGTATCAAAATGTGTTATATGTGTGGTTAACAATCTTCTGATGGCTAGTAATTACAATTAAAATGCAGTAAACTTGAAAATATGATCAAATTAATGAGGAAAATGTTAGTATTTTAATGTATTTTTTTAAGAAAGTGAAGCATTGTATTCTTTTGCAATGTAGATAGCTTGTGTGAATTACATAGATAGGTAGTCATTTACATTTTAATTATAATAGTGGTCTGTTTCATTTTTTTCATTATTTTATATATGGGCTACTCTTATGTATTTCACGAACGAGGAAATTTAATAAAATCTTTCTTGTATAGGGTTTTTCATTCGTAGTGTTATTGATTTTTTGATTTGACATTAAGGCTTGGAAAACATGAAAGAGAGAGTAGTCACGTATTGAAGAATAGAAGTTTTGCCACTTTAAAGCAATCATTGAAGCAAGATTCTGAAGAAATTAAATCCCATATACAAGAGTAGTTGTTTGAGGAGGTGCTCATTTGGAGGAGCCACGAACTTGTAATCTGTGAACTTGTAATATGTGATAGAGAGAGAAACAATATTTCTGATAAAGAGAGAATCAACATTTGATCGCTAGGTGAAAATATCCCAAGGGGAAGATATGTTTAAATATTTCTGAAATAGAGTAGAAAGTTTAATGGAAGATATGTTTAAATATTTCTGAAATAGAGTAGAAAGTTTAATGTTCACTGTGATTCAAATAGTGGCTAATTTTCTTTATTGAATTTGTTTTCTTTTACGTAATTAATAAGCAGATAAATGTAATTATAAAAATAAGAGAAAAGAGAAAAGAAATATATTTAGTTTATAAGATGGTAAATTCATTGGCAAATTCATACTTAAATGAATCAATCAAGCAAGATAGGAGAATCTATACAAATTGGAAGTTTAAGATGCATAATTTGATGGAAGGGCATAATATTTGAGCAATTATGTCTAGAGACAAAGACAAACTAGTAGCATTAGCTCTAACGCCCCCAAAATGACCCCTATGTTGTATTTGTACATATTTCTATTAGGTTGGTGAGACAAATTGAGTTAGGTATGTGTGCCCATGGGTATATACTCTTTTGGAGGTCTATGTGCCTATATTTATATGCTTTAGGGATAGAATGTTGATGTAATTAAGGTCAACAATCCTAATGATGTAATGCATAAATCATACCCATGTTAACAAAATATACCACTACTATGGATCAAGTAAGACAAGAGAGATTGGGGGTTAGAACTCCACAAGAGGGAAAGATGAACACGTGGAACCATGACATGGTTCCTAAGCCATTAAAATAATATTATATTCCAAAGGTGACCTTATGAACATATCTCAATGTTGTGAAGACATGACATAAATCTAAGTCTAAAGGTAAGGGGGGAGTGGTCTACATGAGTTCCCATGTGGTGGGTGTGAGTTCCTCATGTGACAATTGAAGAAAATACCAAATGGATACTAATTTGTGTTTCCTATAATTCTTTCTATCATTCCATGCTCATTTGACCATCATTACTCATTCTTACCTTGGTGGTTCACCCTCCATTCATTGTTAGTCCATTACTAGTTTGGTTGTTGGTTTATGCTATAGACTTGAATATTAGTAAGCCTAAACCATTGTTTAGCCCTGCCACGTGGTAAATCATTGTTAATTTTTTTATGGATTTTTGTGACGATTTCTTATTGTTCATCTTCAGTAAGATTGGAGCTTGTAGTAGAAATTGGTGTGGTAGAATTGCCTAATGTGAGTCATAATGAGTGCATGGAACACACTTAAGGATAATTGTAACTACTAAAGCTACAATACTTTGATACTTCCTAGCTGGCATGTGCTTAACGCTCAATGTGAGTAGTCGCATAAATCAATGGACTATAGAGGCAGAGAAAGGGATGCACTTCCTTATGTTTTGTAGGTTAGGGGATATTGGAATATAGTTAGAGAGGCCTTTTATGTTGGCACTTGGCCTAGTACTTGTTTGGTATTGTCTATATGATTGTTCTAGCTCTAGGTGAGATTTTTCCCATGTGTGATTATGTCTCTAATTTGGTGGTGGGCCACTCCTAAAAAATTTGGACCAATGTGGTCTATGGATGGGTGGAGCATTTGAGCTTTACAAGGATTCAATGAATTACATTAGATAAATGTGGAATATATATTTTATATGTATTGCATCTTATGTTACTCTGAAATATCAATTTTGTTTTATGAATTATATGTTTATGCATGATTATATTGTTATTCTATTAATAATTACCATTGTGTATCATGGAATTATATTAGACATGTGTTAGCAGCATTATTGAGGTACTAAAGGTACCTAAGTAGTTAAATTGGATTCGTTAATGCAACTAAATGTTAAATAGAATTGGTATCTGAAGAATACAATGTCATAATGTGAAATTGATGCTGCGAATGCATAATTAATATGTACAATCAAGGGATATCATTTTTTCATATGCCATTAACAAATAGTATAATTACATAGTAGGTGATCGTAAATTACAGTTTTGGTCGATAAGTGGTAGACCCGGTTATGAAATTTCCTATTAGTTGATAAATTAGTGGAATGAAAATATAATTTTATATTCAATCAATTAGTAGGTTACCTATATAGATCGTTGGGATAGTCTTATTGGCTCGTGTGGGAAACCAAGTTGAGTTAAGTGGAAATACCCCTTATTTAGGTGGTCAGACGTGTTATAAATTTGTATTGGAGCCTAATGGTTCAATCATTGAACCTACATTGAGTTGCAAACTAGAAATTAAATCCCAATCTTGAAGTGTGCTAAATAAATATGATCAATTGAACCAATACTTAGTTGGTGTACATATTACAATGGTTGAATGATTTGACTACCTAGTTGAATCATCTATAGAGTTAGCTAGCATATTTTAATAGTCTATTTGACTATATGGTCAATTAAGTGAATTATTTGGTCAACATATTTTTACGGTCGACTAACTTGACTATGTCATCGACTTGTGTATTTCATTTGTCAATCCTATCTAATTGTCGATCAAATCATTTTTCATTATATTTCCTTTTGCATTTGATAATTTCTTGTAGTCGTGTATTTAGTTAACTTGATTGATAGTCGACTAGTTAGTCAACATTGACCAATAGTCGAATGGTTAATTGAATGAACTAATGGTCAACTATTCAGGTAGCATTAGCTCACAGTGAACTAAATATATGGTCTAATTGATGCCCAACCAGTTTGTTGGCATCCACCAAAAGCAACTAGTTAGTCGGCAATAACCAATGATTAACTAGTTAGCTATCATTGGTCGATGGTTAACTAGCTAATCAACTCAATCAATGGTCAATTGCTTAGTGAGCATCGATCTGCAATCAATTAATCCATCAACTTAACCAATGGTCAATTGGTAATACATTGATCAAGTAAGCCAATGGTTGACTGACTTTATCATTTGGTCTACTCATTCTAACAATTAACTAGTTTATAACTTGGTTAAACTAACTCATAGGTTGATGAAATCAATTGTTTAGTAATGTTGACATGAGAAAATGTCCTATGCCAACAAGAGGATGAATCTCCTAATTGAAAATTTCAATTAGATATGATTTTCTGTGAAGTGGTGATCTCCACAAGTATGTGGGCCCAATTATCCCTAACTAAATGAATTACGCTCTAAAGAAAGACTTGATCATTATACTCTTTTTTTGTGAGCGAATGCAAATAATTTATATTAACAATGATAAGTATTACATTCAAACCATATAGCCATTAGCATCATAAAAATATTGACCTAGGAGTGCAAGCATCCAACCATGTAAAGCAAAACTAAGCACCATTCCTTTAGAGAATGTTAGAAAATTAGGTGCTACAGGACCAGAGGACAAAAGTACAAGACCAAGAGAATGAAATCATAATAGATCCATAGCCCACTTCCAGTATTTCCAAACAAACATCACATAATGTAGCAAGAAAGTTCTCAAAAATAAAACCATGACCACATGCACCTTTAGGAAAAACACATTTAAACACTTGCAAGGAAGGATAAAAACCATCATTTGTTTCCCCATTACAAACAAGCTGAAATAAAATTTTCTGCAAGAAGTGGAAAAACATTGGTGTTTTTCATCGTATTGCTAGACAAGATGCCACATACCCTCTTATCTCATTTTTTTCCCCATTTCAAACAAGCTGAAATCAAATTTTCTGCCAGAAGTGGAAAAACATTGGTGTTTTTCATCATATTGCTAGAAAAGATGCCACATACCCTCCAAGAGGTCCAAGAAATAGAGTGATAATGTCATTGGAGGTCATCAAAAGGTTGAACCATCAAATCCCACATCAATTTGATATAATAAATAGATAAAGAGGAGAGGAATGAGAAGGTGGGGGGGTATTAACAAGTGGAGCATTAATGATTACAGGGGGGTCAATGAGCTTGTAGGAATCAGAGTCAAAGACTGCACATTTTTCAACCCTATTGAAACATGACACTATATCATCCAAAAAAAAGTGTACATTTCAGAGAAGTCATTTAATATCCTCTTGTCCTGCAAAAATTTTATAAATGTCCACTTCCTTATCTTTGAGAACCATGCGGAAGAGAGTAACCATTTGGTGGTGCACTGCAACAGAATGTAGAAAATGTAGCATTCTTTTTCTAAATTTCCCCGAATTAGGAATCTATTTGGGACCATCTACTCCCACCTTAGTATCAGAGAAGTATGAAAAGTTGCCAAACTCCTTTGATTCAAGGTAGATAATTTTCCTCCTAACTTCCAGAGGGACCAAATCAAAATAATTTTCAACTAAATCCCAACCAAACAACCTTCGACAATGAGGGGTAGAGCTAGTGGCACCTTCTCTATGACTAGCCATCCTCTATCAAGGAGGCATAGTAACATAGAGAAATGAGTAGTTTATGAAAATAGAGAAAAAATAATAACCAACAAGACAAACAAAACGACAAACCACAGACTCTTCGCACCTTGACCAAAACACAAGTTGATCATCTCCTAGACTCGACAATTGGAACATAAGAACATTTAGTGTTGAGCAAACCCAACAGACTACAAACAGACACCCTTGAAACCCTACAAAGAATACTCAACATAGATGGAGGCCAATTGTGTTATAAGGTGGAAATCCCTCTTCACAGTAAAGTAGACCACAAAGTTACCCCTAAAACTTGTGACACGCCAATTTCCCAACATAAAGGGATACAAGAATTGACAAATACAAGACACATAAAAAATTTTAAACCTTGATTGCATTAGTAAACTAAGAGGTAAATTATAGTACCAAAACCAGACATAGAAATTGTGAGGATTCCATACACCACAAACCAAAATCGGATAGTTAAAAGAGATACATTTGGAATCAGTTCCTTGGTGTGTCAAGGTGGGTAGAGCAACCACCAATTCAAAGACTGACCTACTTATTTTATTGTGCATAAATGAAATGAAGAACATTGACCTAATTTTGTTCTCCTAGAACTTAACAAAAAGGACTAATCAGATGTCGTCTTTTCACTAAAACAAAATCTACTATGAATTTATCAAAGGAAAGAGCTAAGCAGACTAATTGTACTGCAACAGAGAACCATAATGAACAAGGTGTGGAGGCCTCCTCCCCACCATCCCAAATATCGTTGTACATCTACCACCCTTCAACTAACCCCATGAATTTACAATGAGGAGATGTGAGTTGATGACCCCAAGCAAGAAAATGATTTTCATGACACATCAAGACCACAAAGGGACAAGTGTTAATCACACCACACGTTTTGAAACAAACATTCCTCTCTTTTCTCATACACTCATCAATCAGCACACAGAAATCACTGGCAAATTCACTAGGGGCAAGACCCAATCCGCTCAATAGGTAAAATTGTAAGGATTGAAGTTTATCTTAAATTTTAGAAACCTTGGCGAATCTTACTAGTCCCTAATATGAAAATTGGTGATATTTTTGTCGAAATATTTAGATTTTGAATGATTTCATATTTTTTAATATAATATTTTAGCAATTTTTAAGGTAAAATAATGGTGTACTATAAAATTTGGGGGAATCATTTTAGGAAAAAATGGGAAATTGACGAATCCTTTTTTCAGAAAAAGAAAAAAGATGGAAAATTAGCCCACCTACAAATATTAGCTTCTAAAATTTTCCCTTTTGCTCAAACATACCTGGTTCTTTGCATTAGAGAAAATATAAGAAAGGGTGTGAGGGATAACACCGTACCTCTACCAAAATTCAACTACCCCATGCATTTATAATGAAGAGATGGGAGTTGGTAACCTCAAACAAGAAAATGATTGCCATGACACATGTGGACTAAGAGGGGACAAATGTTGCACATGACACACATTTTGATAAATACTATTTTAAAAACCTACATGAAATCCTATTCTATAATACATAAGTGATCCTACATCTAATTATAACCAAGGCAAAATTAATTATGATAAAGTCAAGTACAAGGAAAAAAAATCACATATATAGAAATTATAACAATCACATCACAAAACCAAAGGTAAAGGAAAATCTCTACATATGTTAAGTAATGTTCCTAATGATAACATTTTTTTTTGGTTTATAGTGTCAGCATAAAAATGCAAGAGTCTTCCAAACCCAGAAATTATCCAAATTTCAACCTCACAAGATTGTCCAGACTCCAAGCCATCATTTTTAGATTCCTTCCCTCCAGCGTGACCTGGTCTATCATAGAAATACAAGGCGACTCTTAGATAAATAGCAAGATGATCCCTTTATACAAATCCAAAATTGGTTCCCACAGAGATCGTGAGATGATCTCCAACAAAAATTGTGATCTTGTTCTCACAGAAGTAGTGATTGATCCCTTGTGAACAAAAAAACGAGCTTCCCCTTGTTAGGTCATATCTTCACAAGAATGCAACCTAATATTTTTCATACGAGCTCCGCAATGCGATCTTGTGACTCTGCTTCTACATCCTTATAACATTTTTTTGTGATCCAGTTTACCCTTTCATGCGAACTTGTAGTTCAAGAGCTACAGATCCAAAACTCTCCAGGGATCTCCATGATTCAGTTACAACTCTGCGATCTGGTTACACTCAAGGATATGATTACAACTTCTTCACTTGACAAGCCCCCGCTAATACGATCTCCTCCTTTGCTCTCACAAAGATCAATTTAGCCGAGCTCTGATTCTCCTCACCGAACAGATATTTCACTCTACGAGTTGTTTGGCATGAATAGTCGTACCCCATAACCCCTTCTCTTTGCGATATTGCGGTGAAAAACATTCATGTTTTTGTGACAGACTCTTTCCCAATCACTATCACTCTGATTTATCTTTTATTACAATGGTTTGATGCCAACAGGGACTAACTTCTCCTGAAACTATTGTTGGAAATTAATTCCAACTGTAGCATCAATTGAGCAGAAATTGCAAATCATGTTTCATCGCAAATCGCATTAATCCCTTCGCCTGTCCTCCGCACTGCGACACGACGCAATGCGATCGTGTGATGTGATCGCAGATTGCAGATCGCAAGTTTCGCCCAGTACGCGTTAAGCCTTTCTTTTTGTTTTCTGCGATTTCGATACTGCGATGCGTTATCATCGCATATCGTAGATCGGCCATTTCTCACTTTGTCTCATTCTAGCGATAAAGTTTTGTGATGCGATCCCACCGCTCATTTGCTTATCCGATGGTCCATATTTGTTCTCGTCAAATGCATGTCACCGCCATACTACATTTACGCATTTTACCTGTTTTTGTTCCCAAGGAAGAAAGTTGGCTTTGCGCCATAACTGCTCACCAACAACATTAAAGAAAAGCATGGCCGAGAAGGAAAGAACCAGCCTCAAGCCGTCCGCAGCATTTATCAGTTACGGGTTTCCATACAACCGACTCAAGAAATATAGTTGAGACTCTGTCAGAGAGTTAAAGTGGTTGATGGACTATTATGACCACTAATGCACTATATATATGTGTAGACACAAAGAGCAGAAAAACAAAAAAGATATATAGGTGAGAGGTAATGCACAGCAGTGTAAAGAGAAAATTCCTTTCGTTGTGGAACTAAAGCGTTCCTGTTTGTAATCCCTCTGTTCAGATGAAGACTATTTTGTAAACAACGATTCTTTTTAATACAAGCTTTAGTTGTGTGTTAAAGATCCTGTATTCGTATCAGAGCGTTGTTTTCTGATCTTTTGCGTTTTGGTATTTTAACAGATAGAAATTTCCAACAATTGGTATCAGCACTAGTCTAGGTACTCAGTGAGTGAAAAATGGAGTTTGTTTTTCACTGTAGGAGCTGTAAGAAGCTTATTGAGCAGATTTTCTCCAGCAGAGAAAGTTTCTTGCTTGTTTTAGTTATACAGTTAGTATCTCTTCTTTACTTATACAGACTAAGATGGCAGATGCTAGAACCGGTTTGACAAATTCCCAATTGCCATAGTTTAATGGGAAAAATTATAGTTATTGGTCCATAACAATGAAAGCATTGTTTGTTTCTCAAGGAATATGGGAGCTGGTTGAAACTAGCTATGTTGAACCTGTAGATACAACAACATTGGTTGCTTTGACAGTAGCAGAAAGAGACCAGTTGAAGAGCAGCAGGAAGAAGGATGCCAAAGCTCTCTTTTTTCTCTTCCAATCAGTACATGAAAGTGTTTATCCACGGATTGCAACAGCAACAAAATCCAAGGAGGCACGGGATATTCTCAAGACTGCCTATCAAGGCATGGAGAAGGTGAAGACTGTAAAGTTGCAGATGTTGAGGAGATACTTTGAAACACTCAGCATGAAGGAATCCGATACAATAGATTCATTCTTCACTCTGGTTATTGGATTGATAACCTAGATAAGATCTCATGGTGAGATTCTTGAAGAAATAAGGATTGTAGAGAAGATCTTGATATGTTTACCCTCAAGGTTTGAATCTATTGTGGTAGCAATAGAAGAAACAAAGGATCTCTTACAGTTCACAGTAGATGAATTGAGTGCTTCTCTTATGTCTCATGAACACAGACTGAGCAGAGGAACAGATTCCTCTCTTGAGCAAGCATTCAAGACTTAGATGACTTTTGGCCAAGGAAAAGGTCGAGGCAGAGCAAATAACAGAGGTCGTGGAAGAAGCAAAAATAGAGGCGGAAATAATACTGCAAGCACAAGCGGAAGGAGCTGCAATCAGAACCAAGATGAAGGTTCAAGCAAACAACAAGCTCATGGACAAAGGTATGACAAATCCCAAGTCCAATGTCATTATTGTAAGAAATATGGGCACTACGCCAATGAATGTAGGAAAAAACAAAGTGACATGAATAGTAGGCAAAATGCTAATTTTGCAAATGAAGAAAATAAGAATCCAAAGAATGTGGTGTTAACATGTAACATTGCACAAGACAAACAAGAAGATTTTTGGTTCTTAGACTCAGGTACTCAGGTTGTAGTAATCACATGACTGGAAATATTGAAATGTTTGCCAATCTGGATGAAAATGTGAGATCTGAGGTAACAACAGGAACTGATAGTAAGATATCTATCAAGGGTAAGGGTAGAGTCAGTATCCGAGCAAGAAATGGAGAACAGATGATTGTGCCAGAAGTATACTATGTACCTGGTCTCAAATGTAATCTTTTGAGTATTGGACAGCTCATTAACAAAGGTTACAATGTGTTCTTCAAAGATGATATGTGTACAATCAGAGATATACCTCCAAGTAAGAAGATCATTGCACAGGTGTAAATGACAAGCAATAGAATGTTTCCCCTCAAACTCAGGGCAGATTTGAAGGAAGGAAGAACTATTGCAGCTGTAACACAAGAAGTCTTTCAGGAACAAGTGAAAGATGAGAATTGGTTGTGGCATTTGAGATTTGGACATCTCAATTTTGGAGGCTTGAATCTGTTGCACAGAAAGGGAATGGTAAAGGGATTGCCATTGATCGAGAAGCTGGACAGTCTTTATGAAGGCTGCATCTTGGGCAAGCAACACAAAGAAAGCTTTCCAGCAGGAAAGAGTATAAGGGCAAAAGCACCCTTGGAAATTGTTCACTCTGATGTGTGTGGACCGATGCAAATACCATCATTTTCAGGAAATCAATATGTTCTAACTTTCATTGATGATTACACCAGAAAGACATGGGTGTATATGCTGAAACAGAAGAGTGAAGTGTTTGAGAAATTCCGTCACTTCAAAACTCTTGTTGAGAAGCAATGTGGGCATTATGTCAAAGTGCTTAGAACAGATAGAGGAGGACAGTACATCTCCAAAGATTTTCTGCGTTTTTGCAGAGAGAATGGCATACAAAATCAGTTCACCGCGAGGTGTACACCTCAGCAAAACGATGTTGCCAAAAGGAAGAATAGGACCATTCTTGACATGGTCAGAAGTATGCTGAAGGCAAAACACTTGCCGCATGAGTATTGGGCAGAAGCTATCAATTGCGCAGTTTACATCTTGAATAGACGCCCAACTAAATCTGTCATGAACAAAATATCAGAAGAAGCATGGAGTGGTCAAAGACAAACTGTCACTCACACGAGAGTATTCGATTGTGTAGCATATGCACATGTACCAGATCAGCTAAGGAAGAAGTTTGACAGTAAGGGGGAGAAGTGTATTTTTGTTGGCTATTGCGATGAGTCAAAAGCATACAAACTCTATAATCCATACACCAAGAAATTGACAGTAAGCAGAGATGTGCAGTTCATTGAAAATGAAGCTTGGGATGGAAGCTTAGAGAAGACAGTGAATGTGAAGACAATTGTGTCTCACGAAGAAGAAGAGGAAGGAACAGTAGCCAATAATCCTTCCTTGGTGGCTCCTCCTCCACCACAGCAAGTACAACAAACCACACCACAGGCTGGAATTCGAACAGCCTTGAGAAGTCAAGGAAGTGCTTCTCCAAGCACATCACAGGGATCCGAAATACCCTCAAGTTCGGATGGAACTCCAAGCACACCAAGAAGACCAAGATTCAGAAATATGAATGAGATTTATGAACAAGGAGAGGTAAGTAACAATACCGGTCTGAATTCATTATTTTCTTTATATTGTCATGTTGATGACCTAGTTCATTTCGAAGATGCTGTAAATAAAGATAAATGGATTGAAGCAATGAATGAAGAAATTGGTGCAATTGAGAAGAGTAAAACATGGGAGTTAGTGGACCTCCCTGAAGGCAAAGATGTCATTGGAGTTAAGTGGGTCTATAAGACCAAGAGCAATGCTGAAGGCAAGATTGATAGGCACAAAGCAAGACTTGTTGTGAAAAGCTACAAGCAGCAACAAGGTAAAGACTATGATGAAACCTTTGCACCAGTAGCAAGGATGGAAACAGTTAGAACAGTGTTGTCTATTGTGGCACAACACAAATGGAAGATATATCAGATGGATGTTAAATCTGCATTCCTGAATGGAGTGTTAAAAAAAGAGGTTTATGTTGAACAACCTCTAGGCTATGAAGTTGAAGGCCAATAGCATAAAGTCTGCAAACTGAAGAAGGCTCTTTATGGGCTGAAGCAAGCTCCAAGAGCATGGTACAGCAAAATAGATGCTTATCTGATTGAGAACAGGTTTGGTAAGTGTGATGGTGAACCCACACTCTACATAAAAGAGAATGACGGTAAGATTCTTATTGTTGTTTTATATGTAGATGATTTGATTTTTACTAGAAATGATGCTACTCTCATTGTTGATTTTAAAACAGTCATGAAAAGTGAATTTGAAATGACTGACTTGGGCTTCTTAAGATATTTTCTTGGAATTGAAGTAGACCAAAGTGAAAATGGTGTTTTCATTTCTTAAGTTAAATATGTAGAAGCAGTGTTGAAGAGATTTAACATGCAGAACAACAAGGCAGCTGTGACTCCAACTGTAATGGGGTTGAAATTGACCAAAGAAGATAGCAGCAAGGATTTTGATCCAAAATTGTACAAGAGCATAGTTGGCTGCCTTATGTACTTAATTGCAACTAGGCCGGACATTATTCACGCTGTGATTTTAATCTCCAGATTTATGGAAAGACCGAAAGAGACTCATTAGCAAGGAGCCAAGAGGATTCTAAGGTATGTGAATGGAACGAAGGGGTTTGGTATTTTATACCCCTCTTCTGAAAGTTTCATGTTGACAGGCTACACTACAATGATTGGGCTGGAAGTGTTGATGATAGGAAAAGCACATCGGGATATGTGTTGCATATGGGATCGGGAACCATCCCATGGGCTTCCAAGAAGAAACCAGTTGTGTCTTTGTCAACAACGGAGGCAGAGTATGTGGCAGCAACAACAGCAGCATGCCAAGCAGTGTGGCTGAGAAGAGTTCTCAGAGATTTGTGTCATGAACAAGGAAAAGGCACAACCATTTACTATGACAATAGCTCGACAATAGCATTGTCTTAAAACTCAGTTTTTCATAAAAGGACAAAGCACATAGACACCAAATTTCACTTCATACGTGAATTGGTTAACAGTGGTGAGATTGTTTTGTAGCACTGCAAAACCGAGAATCAGTTAGCTGACATCTTGACAAAACCATTGGGAAAGAAAAGTTTTGATCATTTCAGGACATGCCTGGGTATGCAGAAAAATCCAGCAGTTGAAATTAAGGGGGAGTGTTGGAAATTAATTCCAACTGCAGCATCAGTTGAGCAGAAATCGCAAATCACGTCTCATCACAAATCACATTAATCCCTTCGCCTGTCCTCCGCACTGCGACGCGACGCGATGCGATCGTGCGATGTGATCGCAGATCGTAGATCACAAGTTTTTCCCTATACACGTTAAGCCTTTCTTTTTGTTTTCTGCGATTTCGATACTGCAATGCGTTATCATCGCATATCGCAGATCGGCCATTTCTCATTTTGTCTCATTCTAGCGATAAAGTTTTGTGATACGATCCTGCCGCTCATCTGTTGATCCGACGATCCATATTTGTTCTCGTCAAATGCACGTCACCGCCATACTGCATTTACGCATTTTACCTGTTTGTGTTCCTAAGGAAGAAAATTGGTTTTGCACCATAATTGCTCACCAACAGCATTAAAGAAAAGCATGGCCGAAAAGGAAAGAACCAGCCTCGAGCCGTTCGCAGCATTTATCAGTTACGGATTTCCATACAACTAACTCAAGAATTACAGCTGAGACTCTGTCAGAGAGTTAAAGCGGTTGATGGACTATTGTGACCACTAATGCACTATATATATGTGTAGACACAGAGAGCAAAAAAAAAAAAGATATATAGATGAGAAGTAATGCACATCAGTGTAGAGAGAAAATCCCTTTCGTTGTGGAACTGAAGCGTTCCTTTTTGTAATCCCTTTGTTCAAAGGAAGACTATTTTGTAAACAACAGTTCTTTTTAATACAAGCTTTAGTTGTGTGTTAAAGATCCTGTAATCGTATCAATTGTTCCCTGATCTTTTGCGTTTTGGTATTTTAGCAGATAGAAATTTCCAACAACTATTTCTTCGGTTTCATGGCACCATACCACAGGAATTTTGTTTCTAGAAATAGCTTGAGCAGGAATCTCTTCGAACTCATTTCCTATTTCTGGTCTCCAGCTGTTGTGATCCTTTAGAACTCCAATTGTGATGTGGTGAAAACTCCAACTTTGATGTTGAATAGCAATGTCATGTGGTTATTCCGGTAATCTCTGGGCAGATTCCTGCATGATTTCGTTTAACAAACGCCATCCAAACTGTGATAGCGAGGGCCAAGTCGGAAAGAGCCATCCTTATCTGGACTACGGGGAGATCCCTCAATGAAATGTGAAAC
Organism: Pinus taeda; assembly: GCA_000404065.3. Classification (NCBI taxonomy): domain Eukaryota; kingdom Viridiplantae; phylum Streptophyta; class Pinopsida; order Pinales; family Pinaceae; genus Pinus; species Pinus taeda. The sequence continues at coordinate 138,787 of APFE030439199.1, forward strand.
GTCTAGATTTTTCTTTCTGGAAACATTTTATTCACCTATTCAATCTACAAACCAATACAACTACCATTGTGGTTCCCCTTCTCATGGAAAGTAATAGGGGATTTTGTGGCACCATTCTTTGCTGAGTCGTGGCATCTCTCTATGTGTGCCCCCTTTTTCTTCAATCCTGTAACATTCTGTCTCTTTGTGATAAGCTCCTAAAAATCTACGATTTCGTGCTATCTGACAATCTCGAGCTGGTTGAATTCCCCTGGAGCGTCGGTTATATCATAGATAACATCTTCCCCATTAGCGCTTCGAGTTTTTTACATGCATGGTGCATTGTGCACATGCTTATCTGTGTCTGGAACAACAAATGTGCATCTAAAATTGAAATCATGATTTGGTTTATTTCTTTATATAATTGGAGCCAACACCCACCACTGCGCGTTCTTTTCAACATTCATAAAGAAACATAATAGCTGGAGAAACCTCTACTTAAAATGACCCTTGCTTCATACATCGAATTGAGCACAATGTGGCATAGAATAGGCATCAACAGAACAATATAGTAACTAGTATTTACATTGGCAAATTTTGAGAAATTATTCGAGTCTGATAGAATAAGCCAGGAAGATATAAAAGCGTTAAGACTTTAGGGAAACTCAATATTTTTAATGATGAGAAGTTAAAAAAGATAACTAACCATTCCAGACAAGAGAAATTAATTTTACTTATACATGCAAGGAGGTTACCTACTTATACGTGAGAAATCATTAATCGATTCTTAAGGGAGAATTATAGTGTGTTTTTTAAAATTAATTGTACCTATACATGCAAGAAGGTTACCTACTTATATGTGAGAAATAATTAATCGATTGTTAAGGAGAGGATTATTGTATTTTTTAAAGAGCTAGAGCGCAATGGATTATTGTGTTTTTTAATAGAGGTAGAGCCTAATCTTTATGGTATGAAAGGAATTATTAACTTAGGTATTAGTAAACATATTTTTTGAGAGTTGTAAATTATGTTGAAGCCTAAGAAACTTAGTCATAATTCATGATTTTACACTCATCTCAAATATAGATATTTCTATACATATCTATTATACAAATAATTTATCTCAAGTTTGTTGTATTAAACATTCTGGAATATCTTGAGTTATAACCAAACAAATAAAGATCATAGTGACCTAACAAGTGGCACAGAGATATTTTTGTACAAGATTTTAAGGAGTTTAATTGGTTAAAATTATTATTTTAAATAAGAATAAAAGCTTTTTTAACTATTTTTAAAAGAGGTGCCCAAAATGTTGGGCCTAATTTTCAAATATAATTTAAGTTATTCAAAAATAAAAATCATGAACAAAATATTCTAAGATGTTTGATGACAAAAGTAATAAGACGTTTGATGACAAAAGTAATGTGATGCTTATGATAGTATTAGGAATGAGTCAACAATATCATTACTTTATATAATTATGGAGAGAAAAACCAAAAAAATTGTGAAGAATTTGGTTGATTATATTGATGATATGGAGTATATTAATAAAGAATAAGTTTTTGTTAAACATATGAGAGAAATACATGCATATATTTAGAAGAAATTGAAAGAATGTAAATCAATTTAAAGTAATGCAAAAAAGAAATATTGTTTTTATTATATATATAAATGATTCTTTAATGAATATGAAAAGACTTCATGAACTTGGTATTTCCTAATAGGGTAAAGGAGGTAATTGACAATGACCTTTTTATTGAAGTGGGCGGTGATGACTTTGAAGAAAACAAAGTGTAGAAATGCTTAGTTTCTTTGTTTCATGTTGGTTTGCTTTGTTCAAAGCATTCACCAAATGAAAGACCAACTATGAAATTGAAGAAGAAGTATATAGAAAGGGAAGGATAGGAAAGACGAAAGCGAATAGCTAGGGTTTCAGATTGTAGCAGGGGTTGATATCCATAGAGGGACGCAGAGGAGGGAGTTCCACTCCCTCCTACAAGGAGGTCATGCCCAATAAGGGCAAGAAACCTCTAGAAAATGTCAAAAGTATTGTCGAGGAAGGAAGAAGAAATATGGAAGAGGAGATAGATAGCACCAAATGAAGGAGAATAATAGCACAAAGGACAAGGAGGAAGATGACAAAAAACAAGGAACAAAAGACAAAAGACAAAAGGGACCTTGTAAACCCAAAGCTGAAATCACACCCAGAGTAGTTTTAAATGATCTTGTGCTGTAGGCGCACAGGGATCACATGCAGACTTATGCTATCATCTGTAAATTCATGGGACTATGGCCCACTGAAAAAGCTTTACAAATGTGGATCAAATACCACTAGAAACCTAAAGGGAGCATTGACCTACATCTTGGGTGAAAGGGATTCTTCACTGTGGTGTTCACAAATATTGAAGATAAAGATAGAGTGTTTGAAGGAGGGTCCTACTTCTACACAACAGCAGGTCTCTATATGTGGCCATGGAAGATGAATTTAGTCCGAGAGCGTGAGACTTTTACTTTGGTCTCGGCCTGGGTAAGACTCTATTCTCTACCTCTTAATTACTGGCAAACTAAATCGTTAGCTGCCATAGGCAATAAATTAGGTCATTCTGCCAAAGCTTTTGAAGCCACAAGAAGGGGAAAATATACTTCCTTTGCAAGGATATGTGTGGAGATGGATCTATCTGGAACTCTTCCGGATGAGGTAATCTTGGAAGTTTTTGATGAAGAATGGGTGTAAACAATAGACTACGAGCATATTCCATTCAGATGTCATAGATGCCATGAACATGGGCATCTACTCAGAGATTGTCCTCTCAGTAAAGTAGAGAACAAGAGCAAATCTAATACAATGAAAGACTCTGATAGCTTTCACAAAGTGGTACATAGAGGAAAAGGCGGAAAAAGAGGGCCAAAACAACATCAAAATGAAGTACAAAAGGTCAGTTAGAACCAGTTCCAAGTTCTTGAAGAGGATGAAGAAATAACAGCAGAAGGTCAAGCAATGGAAGGAGGTGCTAGGGAGAAGGAGAAAGAAGAAAACCGTGAACAAACACAAGATATTGACAAACATAAAGAGACTATGATGAGTGATACAGAATCGGAGATGGATCAGGAAATGACCCAGAGTGAGATAGAACTGGAGGACCATGAACTACAGGAGATTCTTGACAGAGAACACCTCAATCTGGAAGGGTTCTTGATTCAAGGAACTACTGGTGGGGTAGAATCACTACCTCAAGAAGAGATCAATAGAATATAGCGGTTATTTTTATGGAAACACGGGATAAGGGATTGGAGGGGGGCAATATTAATAGGAAGAGTAACGAAGGTGTGAAAATGATGAAAACAACTTTGGGATTAGCACCTAGAAACCCAGGAAAGAAAAGAGGAAGGAAAAAGCAGAACGAGCTATTGATGGAATGTGGAAAGCTTATGATAGAATCAGGTAAGATGAAAGATCTAACCAACTACTCCTTTACAAATATTTAATTATGAAGTTCGCATCTTGGAATATCAGAGTTCTAGGCAGTAAAAGAAAGCAAAGAATGCTTAGTAATAGAATGAAACAAGCAGCTTCTGATATCATTTTTATCCAAGAAACGAAATGTTCCATTCAAAAGTTAAGACAAATACATAGCAAATGGCTCAGTAGATTTGAGTTTCTAGAAGTTAAAGCATAGAATATAGCAGGGGGCATACTCACTCTCTGGAACCCCCAAAGAATTGGCATAATAGATGTTGAGGCATCTAGGAATTATTTATCAGTGGTCATTCAGCCTGTTGGAGATAGGGATACCTATCTAGTCATGAATGTTTATGGCCCCCAAAAGAATAGATGATAAACTCAGGTTTATAGATTCCCTTGTGGATCTCAAGGACAGACATGCAAGGATACCTTGGCTCATGGGAGGGGACTTCAACATGATCAAATCACTTTCAGAGAAAAAAGGGGGAACCAGAGCTCTAATTAAAGACTCTTAAGCTTTTCAAATCTTTACAGATAACATGAAGCTAGTTGATATTGAAACAAGCAATGGCCTATTTACTTGGAACAATAAAAGAGGAGGAGAGTCTCATGTAGGCTCCAAGTTAGATAGATTCATTACTCTGAGGACCTTATGCTCATAGATAAGAAAATAATAGCAAGAGTTATTCCCTTCGAAGGCTCAAAGCACTGGTCGGTTCAAATTGGAAATCCAGGGCATAGAAACTCCCAAGAATAGACCTTTCAGATTTGAGAATATCTGGATTTCCCACCCAGAATTCATCAACAATGTTGAAAAATGGTGGGCAAAAGATTCGCAGATTCAGGGAACAAGAAGTTCCTTCTACACAAAATATTAAAGCACATCAAGCTTATCTTATAGATTGGAACAAGAATGATTTTGGAAATATTTTTGTTGAAAAAATTTCTGTTGAAAATAAAATGCAGGAATTCAACCAAGCCCTGATCAAGGGAGGCTTTGATAAAGACAAAAGTGAGCAAGTGGAGAAACATCATCAAGACTAGGAAAATTTGTGTAAACAAGAGGAAATATTTTGGAGACAAAAATATAGAGTTCAATGGCTAAAAGAAGGAGAGTGTAATACTATATTTTTCCATAGATCTACCATGGCGAACAGAGCTCACAAAAAGATCTCTTCGATCAAGGATGAGAATGGGCAGATTCATATGTCCCATATGGACATAGAAGCTGTGTTAGTTCAGCACTTCTGAGGCATAGCTCAGGAAAACAATCCAAAAAGAGAACATTTCTTCAAGGACTTAACTAGAAATATACATAAGTTGGTGTCCAGAGAGAACAATTTCAACCTTAATAGGCCAGTGACTTAAGAGGAGGTTAGTGAGGTCCTCAAAGATATGCAAAATGGCAAAGCACCAGGCCCGGATGGCTTCAATGTGGATTTCTTTAAAGCTTGCTGGAATATTGTTAAACATGATATTTTGAAGGTAGTGGAGGATTCCAAGTTGAAGAGAACTATTTTGAAGGTGCTCAATACCTCCTTCATCTCCCTAATCCCTAAACAGGACAATGCTCAAACACCAGAAAGGTATAGACCCATAGCTTTATGTAATGTGGTAAACAAGATAATATCCAAGGTAGTGGACAACAAACTCAAACCCCTGCTTCCAACTCTAGTTTTGGGGGAACAATCTGGTTATGTAGAAGGCAGACAAATACTAAATAACATCATTCAAGCTCACGAGGTGGTTCACTCATTAACTAGCAAGAGGCAGGCTAGAATGATCATGCAAATAGACATAGCCAAAGCTTATGATAAAGTGAACTGGACCTATATCAGGAAAGTGCTTATTACGTTTGGATTTGATCATAATTGGGTCAGATGGGTCATGGTCGTGGTGACTTTATCCAGCTTTTCAATATTGGTTAATGGCTCTCCCTCAAAGATTTTTCTTCCTTCAAGAGGCCTCAGGCAGGGAGATCCGCTCTCTCCCTTTCTCTTCATCCTCATGATGGAAGGACTTGGTCGATTTATCAAGCATGCTAAAGTATCGAGCAAAATTAAGGGTCTTCAACTATCGGAGAATGGACAGGCATTGACTCATCAACAATTTGTAGATGATACCATGTTACAGGGAATCCCCACAATTAAGGAGGCTCTAGCATACAAACAAATACTGAATGAATTTTCCATGGCTACAGGTATGGAAGTTAATCTTTCCAAATCAAAAATATTTTTCTTTAATACCAATATTGTTATTCAGAGAAATATCTCCAGAATTCTAGGCTTTCAAAGGGATTCCCTCCCTTCAAAGCATTTGGGAATTCCTCTAACTACTAAACCTTTGCACAAGAGCATTTGGGAACCGTTGGTCAACAATATGCAGGATAAAGTCAAAAAATGGACCATCAGATCTTTAAATCTGGCTGGTAGGTTGGTGCTGAAAAAGGCTATGCTCCAATCAATCCCAATTTTCATGCTATCAGCACTCCCAACACCAAAAGGAGTCTTGCAACAATTCAGAAACATCCAAAGAGACTTTCTTTGGGGCAAGGAGGAGACAAAGGAAGAAATGGGCCTTAGTTTCATGGGAAAAAATTTGTAAACCCAAGAACCACGGGGGCCTAGGCTTGGATGATCAGGAGATTCTCAGCAACGTTTTAGGAGCCAAACTATGGTGGCATTAGGTTAAAGATCCAAAGGCTCAGTATGCAAGTATCTGGAAAGAAAAATATGCCAGCTCTTAGCAGAATACTAATCTCATAAGGATTTTTGGAAATATAAAGGGCTCATATATCTAGAACAAGGCCTATGAGAGCAGAGGCTTAGTACAAAAAAATACTTTCTGGGAAATCAGAGAGGGAGATCTAGCACTATTCTGGGAGGATAAATGGCAACAAGAACCAACACTATTAAAAGAGTACTTTTTGGGCCTTAAGCACGAGACAGATACCCAAGGATTAATAAAGGTAAGAGATTTTTGGGATCATACTCACAACATAGGAAAGTGGAGAACCTAGAGAAACATAAATTACAGGGATGACAGACCCCTGAAATCAAAAGTAGAGGCTCTTATGAGAATATTGGAAAAAAGAATGATTTTAGTAACTGGGGGGCAGGACCAACTAAGATGGGGCAAAAACAAAGAAGGCACCTTTAATCTTAAGGAAACAAATGGTATTCTCCTTGAGCTGGATTCACATGCTTCGAAAAGGATCTGGTAGAACCTATGGAGACACCAAGGTTGGATGAAGATCAAACTCTTCATGTAGCTGGTTCATCACAAGAAAATCTTGACTTGGGATAATATTAGGAAGAGGGGTGTGTTGGGGCCTTCCAAATTCCAGCTTTGTGAAACTCAAGAGGAGACAATGGAACATCTTCTCAATATCTACATTTTCACCTCCAGGTTATGGGATACATTTGCCACCATTTTCCAACAGACCGATAGGGACAAAGGGAGTATCATTAACACCCTAAGTAGTTGGAGAAGAAATTTTTCAGATAATGAATTTCTTAACTCTGCTTGGGCTCTAATGCCAAGGTTCATTATTTGGAATGTTTGGAAAGAAAGGAACAAGAGAATCTTCAAAAACGAAAAGAATCCCTCTCTTCGCCTGTTTGAGCAGATCTTAAAACAGCTTAAGGAGACAGTCGGCACCACAGTGTGGAGTCACCCCAAAAATCCTCCCTTAGAGGTTGAAATGAGAATTCTAAGGCAGCTAGGTATGCAGGGGCTCATTCCACTAGGCATGGATAGGAAAGTAATCAAAATGGATATTGAGAAGGATTTCTGGCATCCCCCTCGAGAGGTTTTTTTAAATACAACATAGATAGGGCTTCAAAAGGCAACCCAAGAACTGCGGGTTTTGGAGGGGTTCTATGGGATGAAGAAGGAAGCATTCTCTTCCTCTTCCATTGTCATTTAGGAAGAGCCACCAACAACATGGTGGAATTAATGGCTTTGGAGCAATGCTTAGAGTTTCTGAAGCAGGATAACTGCCTAAATGTGATTGTAGAAGCTGACTCGGAGTTAGCCATTAACTCGATCAAGAGAATTAATTGTGGAACAATGTCGGAGAAAGTGTCAAAACACTGGAGGCTAATCCGAGTTTTACAAAGAATTCAGGGTCATCTCGAAGGACTACGCATGGTAAGTTTCAACCATGTGTGTAGAAAGGCCAATAAACTGGCGGATATTCTGGCCAACCAAGGTGTGAGCTGTAATGAAAGAAAAGTTTCGATGGGGTGTCAAGTATTGGCTCAGAGCAGCCTAAAAGTACTTTGTCACAACCAAGCGGAAGAGGACAGGGAAGTGTTCCAAAGCAAGGCCAAGGAGGTAGGGTCTAAATGATTAGATCTCTGTATAAATCATTATTTTTTGTCAGATAGGTCTTTGGTGGGAGGCAGGCCACTATCGGCCTCAACAGCCCTGGTAATTTGGACTTCTGAAATCCTCGGCGTATGTTGCACGGATTTCTCAGTTCATCGGGTAGTCGACTAGAGGGAAGGATCAGCACTTTCCATGGTTTCGGGTTCTGGAGTAGAGGTAAGGAGGTGAGGGACGGGAATTCTAACTTTACCGGCCGCTGTAATACCCATAATTTCCCTTTTCAGGATGTAAAACAGGTTCCCTAGCGGTTTGTAGTTGATCGCTTGCCTCTCAAGCAGGAAGTGGTATTAGTGATTTGGAAGCGATTCCATACAGATTCCTACACGTGGCAGGGGGACAAGATTGTATATCACCCTGATCGCACACTAAAGTTCAATGCCCTTGAACCATGCAATATTACTCTCGACCATTGGATTTCGCAGAGCGGATCAACGCATAGGAATGATCGTGCAATTTGGTGGGGCCGGGGCGTTAATCTACATGCATCTTCGTGGGGCGATAACCTCCTAAGCTGTCGGATTGAGAGAGGAGAATGAACGGTCACGATTGAAGAGGAAAGTCTGGTGAGAAAATACGCAGGTAATTGTGTGCATTTTCTCTCGTTCTTCTGACCTTTTAACACTATCATTGTTTGTATTCCTAAGGGTTCGGAGGTTACTTTTGTCGGGTTGGGGGTTCATGCCTTAGGCGGTTCGCAATCAATTTTTCCTGAGTCCACAGTGCCGGGTGGATGTTTGTACACTATGTAAACTATTACATGGCTTAATGAAATAGAAGGAATGACTTTTGCTTCAGCAAAAAAAGGAATATGAAAAAGACTTCATATGATTGATATGTATGTTCATCACTCTTTATGTCAAAATCTACATAATTTTCTTTTGCTCATTAAGCTATTAATATTCACACTCGGTCAATTATTTTCTTATAGTATGATTAATATAGATAATAATATATGGAGCATAAACTTATTGCCTTGCATATGATAATAATCTTCACAACCATATCTTCTAATTATGATGTATTGGTTCCCTAATTGCATAACATGTGAAAGAAAAACCCAAATAAATTAAAGCTCAACAAAAATCCTAAAATAAGTCATAACAACTATTATCTATTACAAATGTCATCATGAATCAAACCAACTATAAGAAAATAATTTTTCCTCATTAAAATCAATAGTCAAAACAATCCAGGAAAGTGAAAAAGATGATAATAAGCTATTTAATAAAAAGATGAAGACTTTGAAATCAATAACGATAGATTTTATAAGATTCCCTTCCTTTTGGAGCCAAAATGAGAAGAGAAAACTTGAGACATCAACATTTAGTATCATACTAAATGAAACATTTATCCTTATTTATTTTCTATAAAAAAATTATTCATAATAAATGTTAAAAAGAAACTCATACAACCATAAGAATATATTTATTAGTTAAAAGTATGACCCTATATATTTTGAACTTAAAAGGATAATCCCACTCAGCACTAAACATCAAGTGGCTAACATAATTCATAATAAATATTAAAGAGAAACACATACGACCATAAAATTATATTTCCTAGTTAAAAGTATGACCATATATTTTTTTGAAGTTAAAAGGATAATCCCACTAAGCACTAAACATCAAGTGGCCAACATATATTTTATTTGAGCCAATTTATGACGTTAATTTTCTTTTCACTTTTAATCTATAGATCATAGTCTCTAGATATTATGAAAGGGGAGCCTTTCACTGAGGGTGAGTAAAACAACTACATGTGTGTGTTCACGTGACATTTCTTCATTTCCCATGAGCATCCATAGCCTCCATTGTAATAAAAATCATAATGTGGCACTCATATTTACTAAGTCTTTACCAAATGATATATTAGACAAGTTAAATATTATGGACCATTCATTCCTCACACAAGAAAAATATTAGTGTTTCAATACATTCTTATAGAGAACTAAATATTGCATTATTTTCCAATTCAGATTAGTATGAATTGTAAAATAAAGTAATTA